>CM038795.1:53191580-53494547 GCA_021764765.1 Vicia sativa | reverse complement strand
AGTTGCATACAGACTGTGCTTGTCATTTTGAGGTGGTATGATGAGCTCATTGACAGTAATTGCCTTGATCTCAAACAACTGCACAAATTTACTAGAATAGTCAGGCTTTAAAGGCATGAAATGTGCAAATTTAGACAATCGATCCACCACCACCGAAATAATAGTGAAGCAACACGATAAAAACCAGCGTGATAAAATTCATAGTAGCATTCTCCATACCTAATTGGGGATTGGCAGGCTGCAACAACCCTGTTGGGGATGACTTCATGTGCTTAGCCTCTTGACAAATCAAACATTCTTTGATTAACTTCTGGACATCTGTCTTCATCTTGGGCCAATAAAATTCAGCATAATATGGCCAAAGTTCAAGTCAGCATGTGCCGCCAATATATTACGCATGATACTCTTGCAACACTTGGATTAGGCAACTATTCATGGGCAGCTTTGAGCCTATTTTACAATATAATAAACCCTCCTTTACGAAATAGTTACTGCCAGGAACTGTATTTGGATCACTTATGCAGTATGGTCTGCAAATGACCACTATTTGCAAGGACAACTTTCAATTGTTTCATAAATAAGTTCTCAGATGTTGACCAAGATAATGCCATGACTCTAGAAAGGTATCTGTGGCAACATTTTTACCAATAAAGCTAACGAACCCTTATATAAGGAAATGGTGGTTGTCCTCCAGCAAAATATTACAAGATGGAAAATATAACGTCTTCTTTAAATTACTTAGGCCTGAGCAGGTCAAACTTCCTTCTATGTAAATTAAAGCGATTAGTATTCTCTCACAAAAATAGTCAAGCTCAATTTGGTTTAACATGATAACCAATAACCTCTTGAAATTCTAATAGTGATTTTTAACCTATGATTTTAAGCAATTTAACCATGAACCAATTGTAAGTTCATCATATTAATGATCTTCACCTTTAAAAAATAAAGACTTACTTGGGCTAAGGAAAATTCATCAATATTAACGATCTTGACCCTAAGTAATTTTTTTTTTGTGGCTTTTGAATGCTCCCATCAATGTTCTATTCAACTTTTATATACTTCTCAAGACTTATTATTTTCAAACATATTTTATAAAAATGTTTCAAGTGTATGTATGATTATAGCCATCTATTTCTATAAAAAAAGTTTTTGTTTTACAAAAGTTTCATTCACTTATTAAATAGAGATTAAGACTACAGTTTCATTTCACTTATTAAATAGAGATTAAGAGGCTGTTTGATAAAACTATATTTTGTTAAGTATCTATTGTGTTCTTCGTAGTTGTCTTTATCAAAAGAAAATCTATCACCTGCAAAACAAGGTTCCACGGTGATAACAAAATTTCGAAAAACTCAAGAGTTTGAAAAATATCTTGGGTTGTCATTGCAGGGAAAAACTTTGAGAAGGAATGACTATCACTACATCTTAGAACAAATAGCATCCAAGTTAGGGGGCTGGAAAACTAGGCAAAAAGCTTGCTTGAGGCAATTCTGATTTATCCTATGATGACTAGCAGTCTTCCTAAAATCAGCATTGAGGATCTTCACATGCTACTTCAGAACTTCATATGGGAGATACAGAACGCGGTCAGGTGAAATACGGTTACGAAATGAAAACATGAAGGTGGTCGGGACCTTAGGAAACTAAACCAAATGACTAAAGCAGTGGCATGAAATTAGTGTGGAAAGGAAGATATGTGATGCGTAGTTATGGAAAAAGAATATAAAATTTCTAACATGTTGGAGTGCACTCTCGCGAAGGACTAAGTCTAAATTATGGAAAGATATTATCAGATTAAAAGTTAAAGTGCTTGAGTACTTATTGGAGCATTGGTGTGATGGAGATACTATTAAGCCTTGGTCTGAGTGTTGGATAGAATCAGGCATGATCCTTCAAGAAATGAAATTGCAGATCCTGCACAAGGATTTGGTTGCTTATGAATTATGATGGTGATTGTAATCGGTGTGATATGAATAATTGGCTGCTCGAGTCGTTTTACTGAATATCATGCGTATGAGCAGGAAAGGGTAAATGAGTATGATTATGCATTAGCTAATAGATGTGTGGTTATGAATGGAGAGAATGATGATTTCTCAGGAAGGGTATTCATAATGTCGGATTAATAAATACAATTTACATGAACTATTATTTAACAAAATAAGTTTAAAAAGTAACAATTGGGGATGGGGTTTAACCGTTTAAGTTTGATATTGAAAATTAAAAGTTGTTACGAAGATAATGCAAAATCAGTCGAGTTTTGTATATAATTCCTTATTTCTTCTCATTGATGTATTGATGTTTAATGCACTTCATTTATGAATGATAAATTTTTATATTAGATATATTAAATATTCAATAAATTTTAAAATAAAATTTATTTATAAATAGTTAGAGAGTAAGTGTTTATAATATTATAATATATGATAAATGTATTATTTAAAATAATATTTTATCACAAATTTAGTATTTTTTATATAATTAAAACTGAATTTTTTTACAATGACAAAAAATAAAACTTTAATTTTTAGTTACAGTTTTTTTTAGTTTTATTGTTGACTTGATAGATTGTTAAATTTAATTAAAAATATATTTAATTTAAAAGATATTATAATGTAATTAAAGTGAAGTTTATTAATAAAAAATAACAAATTGTATTCTTAGCATTAATAAAAATTTATGATATGAAATATGAGATAAATGGTACTTTTGGAATACATCTCGAATTAACACTAGAGTTTATTCGAATATGTATCTCCATACTAAAATAAACAAAAGAATAGGATTTAGTGTGTCGGAAATATATCTGCAGCGAAGATACTTTAGTATTTTCGCACGGAAATAGTAAAGATGCAATGAGAATTGCCTATTATATTTCTTCACATAACCCGTAATGTTCCATAAAACTGCTTAAAAGTTAAGAGCTATATCACAAGAATGTCATAGAAACTAGGGGCATAGGGCTGCAAGCCGTTTTAGTCAAATAGCCTAAGCTTGTAAGCATATCTAACAAAAATAAGAAAACTAACGACTTGTCAAAATATCTAAAACATAGAATCGCCATCTTCATGTAAAAGTACAAGCCATTAATCTTGGGACGTCTCTGGTGTTTCCAGGGCAACAATATTTTCAGCATCTGAGTCTTCCATGTTTTCTCAAAGCGACGAGTCTTAATCAGATAATGAGCAACAGATTTGAAACCCAATTTCGTCACCTTACATGCAGAAATGAAAAGGGATCAATCAGTTCCAGAATATCCATATCTTTGTCCTCCAAAACAAACCACAAATAACAGAAAAATGAAGATGAAAGATTCATTTAAAGAATGTGAAAAAATAGTACCCATGAATAATGAAGATATAACAAACCTTATTGTATATATTGCCAGTCGGCATCCAACCATTTTCCTACGGCATGTATTGCAGTTGCAAATTTCTCGACAAGAAGGGCAAGTCCACTTGATATTGCAATCAGCTTCTGTCACATTTTCTCCATATCTATAATATAGTAGTAGAAAATCACTACTATTAAAATTGGCAGTGTGACAGCAGCCAACACAAGACTAAAACAATGTTACCTCGTGTACAAGCAATCTCCACAAAGCATCCCTTGGGGTAATTCACATTTATTGCAACTGGTCATCTGACTAATAGTCGTGAGCCTACAAGCAACAAATGATTCTAGTAAAACTTGATGGTCAGAGAAACAAAGGTGAGGGCACATATCAATCAAATATAAAACCATAATATACCTGCATTGATGACATTTCTCTCCTTGACCGGATCATATATCGGTCTCCATCCTCATCATATCCATCCACAAACAATTCCCAATCAGTCTCACAATCTCCTAGAAGCTTCTCATGCTCTTCAGTATAAACTTCAGGCTTTGTACCTTGTGCTATATAAATCTCCACCTCATTATTTATCTTCGGTTGGCGCATGAGAGAATAGTTAACGGTGGTACGGTCATTAATCTGTAAACCCATCAAGCATAAAAATAAAATCAGTTCCACTGATCATATACAATCTACCAAAACTCAAACAACACAGATACGGGAACACGAGATTAACACATTGAAGTACAAGTCATAAACATAAATTAGGTTGAATGCTATCCATGGCTTTAGGGTTTTCCAAATTTATTTCACTCATATAATTAACAAATGAGATAAATGAATGCATGTTTAAATAGATTAAGCAGTTAAGTAAGAATACCTAGAAGAGCGTCTTTCTGGTTCATTACTCGGTGAAGCGATTTTCTTGACGATGGTGCGTGGTGGTTTCTTGAGCTTGAGAGAAAGGTTCAACAATCCAAGCTTTTGCATTCTCTCAGCGTTCTCTTTCATCCTCTGTTCCCTAATCTGTTCGTAATGCGATGAAGACGGCGATTGAACAACAGTGTCACCTTCTGTTTTCGCCGTTTTGGTGACGGAGGAACCATTTTCACTGTCAGAAGAAGATGAATCGCTTCTCCTTCTTCGAGTTCCCATTTTCACACTCTGTCTCAGTGTTTTGTTTTGAGCAACAAAAGGTGATGTAAAATGGGGGATTTTCAATTTTCCCTACTATAAAGAGAGAAAGTGTGAACCAAGGGAAGCAGATACTCTACCTTTCTACCCACTAACTTTTCTTAATTTTAGGCAGATTTTATAAGAGAAATGAAAAAATGATGAAAAGTTAGGAAAGATGATGAGAGAACGAGTAATTAGAGATAAAGAGAAAGTTAGGTGCAGTTCCCTCCTCAAAGTAGAGAATCCACACTAGTGAACAAAGTGCTTCAACTCAAGTGACAAACAACTCTAGCTAAAACGGTACTAGGAAAATACATAGTTTAAAAGTGTACATCGAGTATGGTGAGACATGTTCGAAATCAAACCAACCGATAGAAAATTATAAATCAAATAAAATTAAAGCTGTAAAATTGTATTTGATTCAATTAATTGGATCATCTTTTAACAAAATTAAATGGTTATGTTCGATTTACGGTTTGTATTTTATAAACTAAACTAAACCGAATCAAACCGCATTATGTTACAACCTAAATTTTACTTAAGTCGCATCTATTCTAAACTTAAATCTATTATATATTAGTCTTATAACTACGAACAATTTTCTCATCCTTACACTTATGATCTCAGTTTCAATTTTCTTAAATCTCTCCTAGCATTATTATGTCATCTTCACCGCTTACATCTTACCTTTTCTTCTCTAATATCTACTTTCTTATATTCTTTCTTTTTCACCTTCTCATTTTTATGCAAATGTTCATTCTTTAAATTCCGTTTATCGCACATATTTATCTTGAATATCTCATCTCTTATATTCATTCTTTTTCATCTTCAATAATATCTCATCTCTTCTATTTTTTTTTTGTTTTATTATAATATTTTTTATATTATTTTATGCTATTATTTCATATTTATTATTTAACTTTTGTCTAATATAATTTTACATATTAAATGAGAAATTGATGTCTAAATATGATGAGTTTTGTGTTATTTGGTATTATAATGACCAATATTAAAAGTTATGTTATCTTTATATGTGTATGTATGACTCAACAAAATATTTGTAAAAATCGAACCAACCGAGACGAACCAAATTGATTTGTTTTAGTTTGATTTAGTTTATTTTCTAAAAATCAACCGAACTAAACTAAACCGCACACATTTTTTTAAAAAAATCTTAAAAATATAATGACACTATTTTTGCAATAAAAAGATACTTACTTTTAAAAAATCTACTTCAATAATATTATATTGTTATAGATTTTTTAAAATATAATATGAAAAACCAAAATCATGAGATAATATATGGGGTTAAGGGCATAATAGGAACATGAAAAAAATATCTCTCTTCTTATATTTCTTTTCACTACCAATCGAGGGAAATTGTCTATCTCTTTTCAACTTTTCTCTTTCATTACTCTTTCTTTCTTTCTATCTCTTTTCAACTTTTCTCTTTCATTACTCTTTCTTTCTTTCTTTCTTATTTTTCCCCTACCATACACATGGTTAGAATTTAATCTGGGACAATATAGAAATAAGTTTACTACTCTTAATATAAGAAAAAGTTTATTTTTTAGATTCATTGAAGAGTCAATGTATCTGAACTACATCCAGATACATTGATTCTTCAATGAATCTAAAAAGTAAACTTTTTCTTATATTAGGACCGAAGGTAGTAATATGCTTGAGGTGCAAACATTGATGATATTGAGATGAATAAATTTGGGAAAGTGTTTGTTAAATGGTTTAATATTGGTTCAAATGCATGTGAACCTAACAAGACCTCTTATGTCGGTGGTGCTTCCACCACTTGCGAACTACCCCTACAACTATATTACACCAAAGATAGGAAATAAGCGTGTCATAGAAAAAGTACATTAGTAATGAACTTGATAGTAGTGCATGTGATGATAGTTGAAAAGATACACTTAATGTAATTTAATTCAATTAAAATGGCGCAATGACGAATTTCAATTTCAAGATTGGAATGAAAATTTTCTCATGATTCTTGATTTGGCAAGTTTTTCTACATTTGGGGCATCGTTTTGGAGAGAAGGATTTTATTAATGATAAGCAGTCATTTCAACAAGTGTTTTACAACTCCGCATAAACACTAACAAATAAAGGAATTTAATGTCGAAGAATGAAATACAAAACACTTATCTGCATAAGCTTAAGAATTCTTACACAAAAGGTCCTTACGTGTGTCAATTTGCTTACATATATTGTTAGTTATTAATCATGAGTTTGGTTCACTTAGGTTATGTTTGGGAGTTTAGAGGGGAAGGAGGGATGGCTTTCAAAAATAGGAAGGATTAGGTGAAAAGAGTAGAAAGATTTTGCTTAGGAGAAATAAAGCCAACTTCGTCAAAACAGCAAAGGTATATTTTAGTCGGCATTGATTATTTTACAAAATAGGTAGAGGTTGTAGCCTTAAAAAATGTCGACCAAGAAGTTGTTATTGATTTTAAACAAAATTACATCATTTGTCGGTTTGGGATGCTAGAGACAATTACAACCGACCAAGGATCAATGTTCTTTGGCGAAAAATACAAGAATTTACGCAAAGTTGGAATCAATTGTTAACTTCTACTCCTACTATGCTCAAGCAAACGGGAAAGTCGAAGCTGCCAATAAGGTGATAATTAGCCTAATTAAGAAGCATGTAGGGAAGAAGCCAAGGAATTGGCATAAAACCTTAGATCAAGTCTTATGGGCATGTAGAACTTCTCCCAAGGAAGCAACAAGGACTACTCCATTTCGACTTGCATATGGACATGATGTAGTATTAACAGTGGAGATACAAGTTCAATCAGTGAGAATCCACAGACAACATGAAATACCATCTGAAGATTACTAGAATATGATGGCAGACGAACTTGTCGACTTAGATGAAGAAAGGATGTTGGTTCTTGATTCGTTGAAGAGATAGAAAGAAAGAGTTGTCAGAGCTTATAATAAGAAAGTAAAAGATAAGGTATTTGCTATCGATGATTTAGTTTGGAAAGTGATATTACCTATGGCCAGCAATGATAGAGTCTTGGGAAAATGGTCCCCAAATTGGGAAGGACCTTTTAAGGTAATACAAGTTGTTTCCAATAATGCATATGAAATTGAAGATTTAGCCCCAAATCTACGAATCTTAAGGGTGAATAGTAAGTACTTGAAAAGTATAAACATATTCTTCAAGAAATTACAATTTCGCCAGAATAATTATTTGTCAAAGGAACGAGCTGGAGAAAATTAAGCTTGAAACCACAAAATGTAAAGCATACAGAAACACATATAAAGCAGAAAAGAAAGGCATTAAATTAAAACGTGTCTAAAAACCATTGTTCAAACTTTACATAGAAGGATCACGAGATAATGGTTACAATGATTAAATATGTTTAAACTTGTTATGGAATGACCGCAGATCCCCACGGAGGTGTACAACATGATTCTCAAAGTTCTCTGCTTTAGCCTTAAGAATTGCAATCTTTGTTTCAACAATAGAGATTACACTAATTACGACCACAACGTCCATGGTGATCTTATTGACCTACACTTGAGTAGGAGTGATAATTTTATTAATCTCCTCTTCTTGCGATGGCGGTCTAGTTCTTCGTTTAGAACAACAATTTCTTTGTTTAATTCAGCAATTTGACTGCTTATTTCAACAGTTCTTTTCTTTTTAGGACTCAATTCTTGTTGTTTCTTCTCGATCATTATCATTATCGGTGATATCTTTATTAGCCTTTACCACCACCTCCAATTTTTCCTTTACAAAGGCCTCCTTCAACTCGACTGCTTTCGGTTTCCTTATACATTCGATATTTTCAAGCATAAAGGCGAATAATTTCTCGAATCGTCATCATGAGCTGATTCGAGAAATATCAAGCCTTTTTAGTTAAGTAAGAGCATCTGAAATCTCTGGACCAAGAGCTGGATCATCATGAAGCATGTGAGGCAACTCAAAATTTAAAGCATGAGTGCGGATTTTATCCATTAATTTCTTAACCCTTGTTGCCTCAGGCCCTAGCTTGTCATTGTGAGCTTGAGATTGGTCAGAATCCGAGGAAAAAGTGCGAGAAATCACGAAGCTGCGTAGCCTTGCCAATGCTTCTAGAGTGGAAGCATCAATCTCCAATTTTGATTAAGGCGTTGGTGAGTCAAACTTCTTTTTCTCTAAAGGCATTGGTGAGTCGACTTTTGTTTTCTCAGCAGAAACTTGAGGTGTACCTTCAGGAGGAGCGAGACTTTGAGAAGTGGTGGCATTTTTATTTGCCTCTGAATCCTGTAGGGAATCTGAAAGACTAGAGTTAGAGCTAGTCGAACTAGAACTCTTATGTTTGGCAGGACTAGTGACCGAATCAGAGTCAATAAGAGTAGCCAGAATAGTCAGGTCAATGAACTCACTAGCGTCTACGTCAAGATTATTGTTGTGATAAAGAGAAGAGACCTTTGACAAGGGTGAATAGTCTGTCACACTTTGTTGTGGGCCAAAAGCTTCAGCCTAGAGAAAAAGAAAAGAAAAGATGTCAGTCCAACAAATTCAACAAACAAAAAGAAATTGAAAGAAAAATCAACAAGTACCTGTATCGACGGGCCACAGACGTCCTCTCCTTCTCCTTCTTCTTCTTCTTCTTCTCCACTTTGTCTCCAGTAAAGGATTTTTCTTCCTCTTGTGGATTTTGGATTTGTAGGAGTGTTGAGGAGACAGAACATTAGGTGATTGTTAGGTATCAAAAAAAGATATAAGTCGAAGAAATTGTGTAAGTTGAAAATGAAGAACTTGAGTAGACAAAATAGATACCTCAGTCCTCTCATAGGTGTGTTGTTTGTCCTTCTTGTACCTTTTGGATTTATCGGAGGGAGCAGTCAAATCCGCTGACCGTTTTTGACTCTGGCATGCAAAGAAAATATTAGTACATTTCAAGTCATAAAATAGAAACGATAGAAAGTGTAAAAATAAACCTACAGAGGAGTTAGTCTTCTTGAGTGAAGGGAGAATCAATTTGTTTTTGGAGGGTGTATGATCAAGAGCAATCTGCAAAAACATTGATAAGTTAGAAATTCCAGATCATAAAAGATAATTGGCAAAAGTTGACGTCGAACCTTTGTTGTCGAAGGGACAACTTTGTTCATAGGAGCTTTCTGTGGTGCTACCTGAAGAGGGATAGCTAAAAGAAAAAGTGGCAAAGTCAAATAAATAGAAAAGTCGAAATAAAAAAGAAATCAAGCTTTCTAGAAGTTGTTACCATTTGGCACAACAACAAGCTCTCTTACATATTGAGGAGCAATATGCAAAAAACCTGGGTAGTCGTGTAACCAGTACTTCGTTGGTGCCACCACAGGCCTTTTTCTTATAAGCCTTTTCTACATTCGACCTAGAGATGTACCATCAATTTGGGATAGGTGGGCGGCCAAGGTCAAAGGGCTAGTCGGTAAGGAGGAAATTTAATTTTCCAAAATGATGTGCGTAAAGATATTTGTCTTCGTAACGGAATTTTGAGTTGTGGAATCTCGGTTACCTTCTCCTTTAACTCTTGGGCCATCGAAATGGTCCGACGAAGGTTATTTGGTAGATACACCACCTAAAGAATTTCTAGAAAGCTTGAATTTGCTTGATGTTAGTGGCCTTACATTACATCTTCTTTTCACGAAAATAATCAAAAGTTGTAGTTAGTTCACTATCTTCTGTCGAATCACCAATGAAAGTAACAAAATATGACCGCCACCAAGTCTCGAACTCCTTAGTATAGTAGAATAATGGTGGAAAGGGGTAAAGGTAAGTATAGGCCTTCGTGCCCGAGATTGTTGACATCTTCTTTATAACTTCCCAAGGTTGGTCGGATGTGATGTCGACCGATTGGGAACAAGTTGTGAGCCCAAATTGTCGAGCCACCAAGTTGGGTGGTAAGCAACAAGCACGGATTCGGACCGACAATCACGGAAGATGGAAATTGGGGAGCTAAGCGTCTCGAAGACTAAGGATATACTCGTCTCTTACAGTGGGAAAGACTTAGTGAGCCACTATAGGCCAATTTTTCCATCAGAAAACGGGGCCATTGAGGGTGTAGGCTCTTGTCAACATGATGTTGAAAATCAGTTTAAAAACGTTGACGTTTAGAAAGCCCTTGTCGATTGGAGTTAATGGAAGAAGACGTTGCCAAACAACGTGAATTTGATTTTGGGGACATGCTAATTTTTTGCTTATGAAAGGCTTAATTTCTTCAGAAAAAGTGGCATTTAGCCATAATTGTAAAAGCCAGAAAGGACCATGTACCAAAACGTTCTTTTTCTTTAGATTGGTGGGGTCGAAATTCTTGATCTGATTAACAACGTCAGTCAAGGATGCATACAAGGAGGCCAAAATCAGCTGGCCCTAAGCAACATTCTCACTCATATGCAATTAGGTAGCCAGATAAGAAAATTGCTTGGCCACCTGCATCGACCTGGAGCAGAAAATAAAACGGGATAGCCAGAGGGTTAAAAATGCTACATGTTCTTCGTCAGTTATAGGGCCAAAATCTTGGGCATGATGGTTGATGAAGTTGTTGTATGTTGGATTTTTACTTTCACCAACGTCGAACCTTATTGGCACAAGGTCAGCATCCAGATGGTTAAAACTGTGTCAGATGGTTTTAATCCCGTAATAGCAGCAACGTCGAGCAGGGTAGGAGTAATTATACCACACTTGGTGTGAAAAGTGTTGGTCGACCCCTCCCAAAAGTGTAAGGCAGCCAGCTGTTAGCTGGCAATTTCGATTGAATAAAATTAGTGAAATAAATAAATATTTCACATCCACCTGGAAAAGAAGTCAATATTAATTATTGGTGGATAAATATAAGACCTTTTTGTTTTGAAAAAAGGGTTCTTCGATTGCCAGTGATAGGTGATATTTCGATTAGAAATCCTTAATGTTTAAAAGATGAGGAAATTCCTTTGGTGAATATGCCACCATTGGAACGGTCCAAACATAGGATTAAATCGAAATTCAAGTGAATATAAATTCAATTTCAAATAAGACGAGGATTGAATTTTGAATAAGGCGCCATTTTAGAGGGCGTGGAAGTTAGTGAACGAAGGAGGTTTGCATGTCTTAGGCGTGGCAATGTTAAAGTAAGACCGTTAGGGTTGATTCGCTATAAATAGGTGTTTTTATGTTAGATTTAGTGTGTTCGTTTTATGTACTAAAAATTCTCAAATACTCAAACTACCGTAACTGAAGGGAAACGAGTTAAGGAGACATCATGTACGTTATGAACATCATGATCTTTTATAATTTAAATACAAATTCTTTTACATTCATTTCAGTTCATCGCTTTTATTCTTAGAGCCTTCGATTCCCTTCCATGTCTTTATTTTATTTGCCTTTAAACACATTTACTTCTTGAACTGCACTTTTACTTTTATCATTCGCTTCAAAGCATTTCGTTTGAAACTTTTACCTTTTAAAGAATCTTTATCCTTACATTCAATTATCAACATCAAGTTTAAATTCAAGTCTTTCTTTACAGTCAATTATATTTCCATAGTCAATTTTAGAAGTTCCTTAAAGAATTACTTGAGATCATGGGTTTGAACATAAGAATCTATTATGACACATGTGTCCTAGGATCAATCTAGTCGACCAAGTAACCAATAGTAATTAGTAAAATTGGAAGACTAGCGGTTGTTTACTAGAAATCACAGAACACCAAGAATAGAATGGCCACAATGTAAAAGCTCTAGCAATGTGTAAATTCCTATTTTCTCCATTGATCACCTTTTTGGTTTCTAGATCGCCATCCAAAACGAACTTAGGAAATTCAAGGGTGGAGCAGTTTTGAAATTTCTTTCAACATACTGAAGTGTAATAGGGTTTGAGGAAGAGATTATAGGTCTGGTGATAGTGCTAGTAGGGAAAAAAGCCCCTTTGTCATCTACATATATTTCAGAAGGCATATATGCAAGAAGAGGACCTAGGAAAGCTAGAGGTTTTTCTTTGAGAGAGAAGGGATGGGTACCTGGGATTGCCAGATTTTGGTTTTCTCCTCAGCAAATGGAGGCTCTGGTACATAGGGATTGCCATCGACGAGGCGTAACTGAAGGTCTATGGTTGGAGAAGTAGTTGGGTTACTAGCGTTCGCCATTGTAGAAAGTTTGAAGAAGTTTGAAGACGGTGAACAATGGTGGTATTTTGTGAGTTCTGGGTTTTCTGAAGTGAGAGATTGAAGAAAGCGAAGAGAAAAGATGAAGAAGAAATGAAGAAGGAAGGTATTTATAGTATATGAAGGGAAGGAAGAAATAATGGAGAAAATATTTTGTGATTTCCTAAGTCTGAATTGTGTCAAGTCGAGAGACACGTGCTGCGAGACTAATGTAGGAATGGTGGGCCACATCTCCCACTAAAAATGCAATGATGGTGAGAATTAAATGTTCACACATCTCGAAACTGAAAGCGTGATACGTTTCCATGATTACGTGACGTCACGAAAAAAGTGGAATAATAACATCCACTTTTTGAAGGAGTGTGAACGACTTGGTCGAATGGTGGTAAAACCGACACTTCAAAGATGCCATTATCTCATATGAGTCAAAAATTCGAAAATGGCATCTCTGGGGGGGTATTTTGTTCCCTCGAAAAATCTCAAGATATTGAAGTACGTGTATTAAATGAGGGTATTCTCATAAGATAAGGGTAGTCCTTGAAGATAAAGGCTTTTAAGGAATTGAGGTTCATGGATCAAAGAAATTAATGGTTAAAGAGAATATGAAGACAAAATGTCGAAGTGGAGTCTGGTTGATCAAAAGGGAATAAAAGAAACAAGGTTAAGATCATGTGGAAATTTGTCTAGTCAATCAAGGAAAATGGTCGAAGTTGGTTTTGTCGGCCAAAGGAGATTCTGGACTTAGAAGAATTTTATTGTTTTAATCTTACCAAAGGAAATGGGTCGACGTAAGTAAAAAGCAGTTTATTTTCAGAAGCCAAAGCGGGAAGATTTAAATTTCAAAGTCACAAGCAGTTACCAGTGGTTCGTGTGTTGATTGAGCGCCAAATAGGTGGCGACATCTTGTGGAGCGATTACTGGATTCGAATATTGTCCGTAGATCTCATCTAGGCAGTTACATTGTAAATATTATAAATAAGTAGATTTAGTGTAGTTCTCGTGTATTCACTTGTATACTCAAATCACATGCCAAAACTCGATCCATTCCGAGCGTTAGGAAGCCAAGAATTGAGAAGTGCTTGATGTACGTGAGTCACCACATTTATTTTAATGCAAATCTTTTATCTTTCAATTGTCCCTTTTGAATACTATACTTGCTTTTTATTTAGCTTTGATCAAACTCTTTACATTATGTTCTGCTTCACGTAAACAATTCAATACTCTCTGTCGGTCACGAGTCACCAGTCAGTTAGTTTATTAAGTCTTACTTCGTATAAAAAGCCTATTGTCGGTCACGAGTTACCAGTCAGTCGTTCGAATCTTCATGTTGAAAGTCGTTATACTTGTTCCTTAGTATTAGAAAACCGTTTTTATAAGGATTTCGACAAAACTAGTATAATTTCAAAATCTTAGCACATGTCTTAAGATCAATCGTCGATCTTATGAGTAACCCTTAGTTTTAGGATGGGAGGACGGTGATTATTTACCATTTTCCATAGTAAACAACATTGCAATAGAATGAATGGAGCATGAGTAAATGGAGCAAATTAGACTTGTTTTAGAGGCTTAATCAATTTGTTCAATATAATTTTCGTTGTTATAGTATTTTAAAACTAAAAATACATTAATGATAAATATTATTTTATCGTTCTAAGGAAAATATGTTTTCAAAAATGTTAAAAATTTCTTTACATTTTTTAAAAATTATTTTTAAGTCCTCCTTCCTCTCCCTCCAACTCAAACATAGCCTTAAGAGATTAAATTGAAAACATCTCAAAGATAATTTATGCAAAAAGTACAACAAAAAGTGTTTGTGATTTAAACTTACATATTTGAATGTTGATAGAGAATGCAAACATTAATTGGAAAAAATCTTTGGAAGAAGAAAATAGACGGTGCAAACTTATACATAGTAAATGTGATAAAAGTAAATATTAAAATGAAAGAACTGAAAAATGTAAAGAGCAGTGCAGACTCATACATTTCTCACAAACTATTTTTCCTATGACTTGAATACTCTAATTTTATATATATATGTATATATATATATATATATATATATATATATATATATATATATATATATATATATATATATATATATATAAAAAAGTAATTTTAGCGACTTTGATTACATGAAATGATCACGGTTATATAATATTACAATGATAACCATCGGTAATAGGTATTTCTGCAGGAAGTGACATGTATCCCCTGTGTGGCCTTCATCCCTCTATCTTTCATCCATGCGTCTTCAATATTTAAATTACAAGAAATTGTCGCTCATGTAATAATTGCCTAGATATCTCTTAAATTGTCTCTATCGAGAGATTCCTAAGTCGAATCTTGTAGTGGTGTTTAAAATACCTCCAGGTCTCTTAAACTTCAAACTCAAAAAATACACAAAGTCCTCAACATTTGGTGAGTGTGTCAAACTTGACATACCTTCACATCGAAAAGCTAATTAATGCATACTTTTCTAAGGTCTTGATCATGCTTCAAAGAGAGATTAGTCTCAATATTTTGGATTTGTTGTTGAGACCCTTCTAAACTACGCTTGGTGAGTCAGTCGAACCATTTAGGTTGACGTGGCTAGTGTGTCAAAGACTGGATCTTTTACACTTAGTAATTTTCAATGTGGTCATTACCATTATTTATTGACTTCCTCAACTACAAAATCCCAGGATAACAGTTGGGTGTCTCGTAGCAAGATAACTTGGGTTATGGAGAAGTCCATGTTGAGGAGAAAGATAATAAGTTGAGATATAATGTCAAGAAATGCCTCCAAAAGGCTCTAAATGGCCATTTTACTATGGTTGTTAAAGTGTTTGGGTCATATGGAGTGTCCCCCTATAATTGAAATACATTAAATACTTAGGAGGCTAAGTACTCGTAGTATGGTTGTTTATAATGTAGGTATAATGACTAATAACAATGAAGGTCAAATTTGGGTCGGGCGTATGTCCCTAACCGCGTAAGTACAATGTGAAATGGTTGCATCCAGGACCATGAGATCACAAGTTACTGATGACTCATTTGATGCTCTATGTTATTCATGATCCCAACCATTTACTTATTATAGTCGACTCTCTCAAGCATCTCAAGCATATAATGCAATAGAACTTGAAGAGCCTGAGGCCCCTGTTGACCTTGAATCCCCTGAAGCCCATGAGAAAGCCATGAAGGAAGCACCATTAGAGAGTTATTCAGGAGGTCCATATGACACCTCCTTATTTTATAATTATCAAGAGCATGCTGCTAGGCATGTATAAAATAAGATTTTCTTTTATTTTTCAATACATATACATATGTTGTCAACTAATTAAATCTATATTGATTATGTTTTATTTTTTCATGTGCATGATTGGTTGAAATGATTAACCATAGTAGAAAGATATTGTAGTTACCATAACCCTCTGGTTGTTGGTTCACAAATGTTATTTGATATTCGGTCCTGCTGGTTTATGTTCATCTATTTATGTAACCATAAACCACAACACACAAGAGGCTTTTTTATAGAGATGGCACTCAGAGACGTCATCTTTCCACTTACCAATAGGTGATATGACCATAACTTTGGATGATATCTTATTCCTATTGTATCTTCCCATTATGGTGAGATTACTGGATCACGAAAGGATCAGGTGAGAGGAAAGGGTTGACATGATGGTTAGATTATTAGGGGTTGACCGTGGTAAGGCGTTAGAGGAGGCAACTTGCATTAGAGGTGCTCATGCACGGTTTAGATTTTTGGAAAAGCTTTATACTTATCATGTGAATAGAGGTTAAGGATGTCGAGGTTGATGATGAAGTGGTTGAGTACCATCGTCATTGCGCATTGAGGTGTTACCTCTTGTTTTTGGTTGGCACGTCCATGTTTATGAACCAAAGTTCTACATATGTTGATGTGGTATACCTCAAATATTTCACATACCTGACTGTGATTCACGAGTACAACTGGGGGTCGTCTCTTTGGTCTACCTGTACTTGAAATTGGGCGAGAGTTGTCTTTGGAAGACAAAGCATTTGACAAGGTGTTGCATGTTGTTTACGGTAATTTCTTGATACTAATATTTTCATAATTAATTTCTTATACATGTTATTAATATTGTATTTAAAAGGGATGGATCATCTTTCACTTCCCTCACATCACCGAGTGGAAAGTTATTGCACAGTTCGATGAGGATCATTGACCTCGTGGAACTGCTTTTTTTTTCTGTACATAAGGAATGGTGTCGTCGAGCTACTCAGGGTCTCTCTTGACTATATGATACCATATGAAGTTAGCTTTTACCCATACAATGGTCACCGCCAGATACGATCATTTGATGTCATCTATTTATACTCTGGATGTATCTCTAGACCATATTTTGTTCAACATGTGGTGGAATTCAGAAAAACGCATTGTGGTTGTGATTTGAGTGCGTCTAGAGATGTATCTTCGAAATAAGGAAGTGCACTTTTTATTTCCAATGGTGTGGTTTGCTCATATAAAGGTAAAAAAGAGCAATTCGTAAAAAACTAATATTCTAAATATTGCAAAAATAATTAAAACTGTACAAGTATTAAAAATGTACATAGCTTGAACTCATCATCATTTCATGTTTGGAACTCACCACATTCAAGGCAAGGCAGTGGAGAATTTTGCTACTGAATTTTACTTCTCTACAAGCATTGATTCTTGTGAATTAATATGTAATAATTATGAACACTCCACATAACCTTCCTAAACTCTCCACTACCGGAATATGTGCACCAGCTGTTCTCAACCGTGACCATGGATTACAATAAAAATGTCTCAAAAAGTAACAAATTGTATATATAGAAACAAAGAATTCATGATGAATGAGCAAATGTCCCTTTGTTCAGTTCTCTGACCCTTCTGTGATCGGAAAGCATTTTAGCAAATCTACAAAAGCAGTTAAAAAAATTATAACTTGTATTTTCAAAAGAATGGTGTTAGAGGAAAGTTAAAAAAGTTAATACCTTTTGAGAGCATCTTCATTTGTTTCTGATTTTTCAACTGGCTTCTTGTTTAAATTGAAGTTAGAGACGGGTTTCTTTAACAAGCTTTCACCAATTTGGCAAAGATTTTCTAAGTTGGTTTTGTGGAAATATCAAAGAAGAACTTATACCAGTCAATGTATCATCCTGCATTTTATTATATCTAGTTAGTTATGAATTTGCATAGAAGTTAAACAATGAATACACAAGAGTTTAGTACCTGTACCCGTAAGTAGTTATGTCCCGAATTAAATCTAGCAAGGTGGGAATCAACCCCAAGTCCAGATGATTGAGTTAAAACTCGAGAAGGAAGCGCCATAGGTTAACCAATCTAACCAACCCCATTTTCTACCACTTTCTTCTCACATGAACCAGTGCCCAATGATATTATTAGAAAACCACTACAATGCTTAGGGTTAATGGAATAGAAGTCAATATTTTGATTATGATTTGTCACTTCATGGATAGCTATTAAAGTCTGAAACCAAAAACACACAAAACTGATATGACTTGTTTGTAAATCAAACAAAGTTTGGTAGAAATCCACTTATTTGCCGTACGGAAATCCTTCCATCTTTTGTCATGTATATATATATGCCACTTACTTGTCATATTGTCACTCTGATAAGACGAAAGATACAACAAAGTCAGCAGCACAATACATTAAATACAAATCACATACTCATTATGCCGATGGAGTCGAAATAATGTATGAAAGCCATAAGTTGACCAAATGAAAGAAATCAAAAGGGGAGTCAATAACCTGGTTCTTGTTCATGCCTGTGAATGAGAAAATGATTCCCCGGTGGCCAATAGGAGCTTTCGATTCATTGAAATTCATTAAACATGAATCAGTAATAGAATGTGTTTCAATTTGAACCGGCCATATCAGATGTTTCTGTAAGTAGCAATGCTCTATAACAATGCCAAATGTTAATTTATCTTTTTAACACGTTTATAATTCTGAAAGCAAACCTTAAAAAATTGCGGGAAGTTACCTGATTTAAACCTAGAGCTGGAAGAATCACATCTCGATATCGATACTCAGCATTGCTAACAACAACAACTTTGAGACCCTTTCCATGAAGCCATCTATCTAAGAAATTGTTTGGAATCTGGACAGACAGTATATGGGGCAGATGAACCAAGGGATGCATAGATGCGCCTGAAAATCTTTTCAAATGTCTCCTCATACCCAGCCTGACAAAAAAATAAAATCTTAGAATCTACCTTCAGTGATTATAAAATCTTTGCAAGTTTTCAGTGATCCAAGATGTACAACCTGCAACAACAACAATCATCAACAAACTTGCTGAACTCATTTTGGATAATAATAATCACAATTCTTCCAATGAAGATTACATTAATTTCAAAGGGATCATGGTATAAATATAATCAAATACATCATCATCAATAATCAATAATAATGATAAATATAAAACATTGTTAATTTAACATAATGAATTTTTTTTCTACAGATTGGAAATGCATTATTGGATGATGAAACAGGTCAAAAGGGTATGATAGAATATGCATGGAATCATGCTATTATATCAGATGGTTTATACCAAAACGTCACAACCATATGCAATTTCAGCTATCCGATTCAAAATCAAACCGATGCATGCAATAGCGATATGTAATTTTGACGTGTATAAGATTGTCTATATGTATCGTTTGTATGCTCCAAGATGTTTCAGCAATACCAGTAACACAAGAAGATCTTCCGACGGGTGAAATAAAATGCGAGCCGGATATGATCCATGTACATCGCCATCGGGTTATACTGAACTTTATCTAAATAGGCCAGAAGTTCAAAACCGTGACCAAGATTGAATAATAAGTTTTGGTTCTAAGCTTAAGGGAAAGTCCACAACAAAAAATACTCCCCCAAAACTGTAATTTTCAACCCGGAAAGATCTAAACAAAATAATACAGTAACAAAAAGAGGTAAAGGATTTGGGAACCCTTTGAAGAGAGATTGTAGGGAGCATGTCATTAGACAGTGTTACTTACTCAATTAAAAAAATTATAACTTGGATTTTCAAAAGGCATTAGGCATTTAATCCATAGAAGAATGCTAACTTGTGCTTTAAGTTAAAAAAACAAAATATGATATATTATTCTTTAATTTTTAATGTGTCCATTGATAACAAATTCCATAAAATTACAATAAAAATGTCTCAAAAAGTAACAAATTCTATATGATCAAT
The DNA here is from genome assembly GCA_021764765.1 of Vicia sativa. Lineage (NCBI taxonomy): Eukaryota > Viridiplantae > Streptophyta > Magnoliopsida > Fabales > Fabaceae > Vicia > Vicia sativa. Next base: position 53,474,688 of record CM038795.1, on the reverse strand, counting down.
GAGCAAATGTCGTTTTGTTGAGCTGTCTGGCCCTTCTGTTATTGGAAAGCATTTTAGCAAACCTACAAAAGCAGTTAAAAAAAATTACAACTTGTATTTTCAAAAGGGGATAGAAGAATGGTTTTAGAGGAAAGTTAAAAAAGTTAATACCTTTTGAGAGCATCTTCATTTGTTTCTCTGTTTTCAAGTGGCTCCTTGTTTAAATTGAAGTTAGAGACTGGTTTCTTTAACAAGCTTTCACCAATTTGGCAAAGATTTTCTAAATTGGTTTTTGTGGAAATATCAAAAGAAGAATTTATACCAGTCAATGTATCATCCTGCATATTAGTATATCTAGTTAGTTATCAGAAGTTAAACAGCATATCTAGTTAGTTATCTTTGCATAGAAGTTAAACAATGGAAACTATTTAGTACCTGTATCCGTAAGTAGTTATGTCCCGAACTAGATGTAGCAAGATGGGAATCAACCATGAGTCCAGATGATTGAGTAACAAACTCGATAGGGGAAGCGCCCATGAGTTCACATGAACCAGTGCCCAATGATATTATTAGAAAACCACTACATTCCTTAGGGTTAATGGAATAGAAGTCAATATTTTGATTATGGTTTGTCACTTCATGGATAGCCATTAAAGTCTGAAACCAAAAAAAAACACACACAAAACTTGAGTGATATGACGTGTTTAATATGATATGGTTGAATTAAAAAAAATAATAATCAAGCACATACCGGATTATTTGCATAGATAGCACCATCAATAAGGTTGAATTCCTGTGTATTGCCGTCCCTATCTTGGTTCTTGAAATAGTATGGTGGAAGATAAGTAGGCGTAGCAGATGCGCCGATGCAGACGTCAGACAGTCTAGCATCCAAGCATGGTATTGTTTTGATCAGGTAAGATGAGAAAAATTCAGTTTGCATTGTTTTTATGTCGAATGCGGGAATGATAATATTAGTCAACGTCTGGTGCATACGAATTTCCCCCAACTTCTCTCTAAGTATAGAGTGAAGATACTTTCCATCGTATTTTGGTCCTGATATAAACATTTTCCCAATTGATCCAAACCAGGATTGTGGGAAGATTTTTGAAGAGTGTTCCAAGTAAAAGGATTTGATATCTTTGGCCGAATAAAGTGGACGTTGTTTATCATCTGGAGCACTTAGCATGGCAGCAACAAGACCACCGGTATTGGCTCCCGCGATCACATCAAAATAATCGGCCAGCCTTGCTGATTCACCGTCCAATTTCTGAAGCTGTATTTCAAGAAACTCAAGGATGGTTGCAGGAATAATACCTCTTACACCTCCTCCATCAATACTAAGAATAGTAACTAGATTTCCAGATGATTGTGTTTTCTTACTCTGCCAAAACCAGTTTTGAGATGATTGTATTCTCTCCACGTTGATCTGCCAAAACCGTATAAACCTAAACCAAATAAGCCAAAACCAATTTTGAGATGCCCAAACCGTATAAACCAAAACCAAATAAGTCAAAACCAATTTTGAGATGATTGTATTCTCTCCATGCGTTCCTCTGCCAAAACCGTAAGAACCAAAACCAGATAAGCCAAATCTCCATGTGTTCCTCTCCCAAAACCGTATAAACCAAAACCAAATAAGCCAAAACCAATTTTGAGATGATTGTATTCTCTCCATGTGTTCCTCTGCCAAAACCCTAAAAACCAATGAGAGTGGTTGTTAAACTGCAAGTGAAAAAACCCTAAAAACCAATGAAACATGTTGTTACTGCTAAGTCAAACTATTTAATTTCAAAGGAATGGGTGGGCCAATGCGATTTGAAAATATTTTATTTAAGTTTATTGGAGATTTCAAAAGATATAGGTTTAATCTAGGTTTATGGTTTATTGGAGATTTAATTTAATTGGTTATTTATGTCATTATTTTTTTAGCGTTAACATATTACTCTTGCTATTAAAATTTTGATTTAATTTAGGTTTATTCAGATTTAAAAAATCTAACAATATGAAAATCAATTGGTTGGAGATTTGATTGGTCTATAACAATACAATTTTCCTAAACCGATACCAATGGAATATGTTTGTTTTACGTGAATCACTCTATTTTAGCCTTTTAGGGCGTGGTGGTTTCTTGAGTTTCTTGAGCTCAAGAGAGAGTTTTAATAACCCATGCTTTTGCATTCTCTCAGCGTTCTCTTTCATCCTCTCTTCCCTAATCTGTTCGTAGTGCGTGATGACGACGATTCACAACGATGTCACCTTTTTCGCCGATTTAAAAGCGCCATCTTCTCTCGGAAGATGGTGAATCGTTCTCCTTCTGCGAGTTACTACCATTTTCACACACTACTACTAGTACGTGTTTGCGACTCTTTCTAGGTTTTATTTCGATTCAAGTGTTAGATCACAAGAATGACGAGTCACTTTCTCTTTGTAAATTGATTCATTTGGCTTAAGTTTTACTTTGAAAACCATACCACACTCATGACTTTCTTCTCGTTTCGAAATTTAGGGTATGTTTGGATCGGTAGCATAGAATAGAATGAAATTGAATGAATACATGAGATTCTATTGTTTCAATTTGTAAATAAGGGTATGTTTGGATTGATGAAATATAATGGAATGAAGTAAAATGTAATGAAATAAAATTATGTTTCATCGTTTGGATTGATTAAAAAAGGATGGAATTGAGCGGTATCGGATGAAATGCATTTCATCTCATTCCATCAGTTTCCATCATTTTTTGTACTCTCCACTTATTGCTGAATCCACTTATTGTTTTATATGATACGTGTGTGATCTCTTGGACTCTCAATTATTGAAAAAACTTACTGCAACTTCTAAAATTGGTTCCTTCAACGGTGTAAGTATAGGGTCTTATTGGTTTCCAGATTTGTTCTTTGTATGAAACCTATAGCTTATGTATTTCAAACTATATATTCATATTATGATTTCTTTGAATGCCTCTGATGCTAACTATTTTATGTTATGATTTCTTCCAATTAGTAATGTTTTGTTTTTGCAAAAACTAAGCTTTCTTATGATATAGAAAACAAATGTGCTGGATATTTTTATTCTTGGAACAAAAGAAAAGGAAGGTCATGAACTGCTTGCTACCTTTCTATGTTTGTGTTGGACTGTCTTCTCCATAATTTGAACCCAGATTTCCAAAGCTTATCAAAGATATATGATGCTTGTTTATGTGTATTTGTATGTATTGTATAGTAAATTTTTGAGGATATTGTTGATTCAATCGCATTTTCTATAAATCTGTTTTGTGTATACTAGGAATTTTGAATTCAATGGAGGAATTTGTTAGGGCAAGGATAGAAGAGAATAATGATGGAAATAAGAGAGAGGATAAAATAAGGATTAAATTATATTGACTTGAATTGTAAAATTAATGAAATACAAGTATACCTATTTATAAGCTCAAAAGTAACTAACTAAAAACAAACCTTAATCCCAATCTTAAGGAATTAAGATATACGATAATAACAGTAAAATAACAAATACTAAATTATCCTAATAATTACTAAAACGCCTTTTCTAATCATGAATTATTCACAACTTCATCCCTTAATTCATGTTCATCACAAACTGATTGAATTAGAACCTCACTTTCTGGACAGCTCCAGAAGGTGTCATCCCTCAAACGAATAAGGTGTTCAGTATTCATATCCTTCATCAGAACATCTGCAGCTTGCTTCTGGTTGCAACTCTTCTTTACTAATATGTCATCACCATAAAGACACATTAGAATCATATTGCTTCCAGAATGTTTCACATACACACCATACTGCATCTCACATTTCTGAAACCTTTGCTTCTTAGAAAATGAATCAATCTTCTGAGTCCAAGCTCTGAGTGCTTTCTTTAATCCATACAGAGTTTTGTGTAACTTATACACCATCTCTTCCTGATTCTTTTTCACGAAGCCAGAAGGTTGTGACACATATACCTCTTCTTGTAATGGTCCGTTCAGAAATGCTGACTTCACATTCAAATACATCAGGGACCAACTTCTGATTGTTTCATGTCTCGCTACAGGAGAAAACACCTCAAAATAGTCTCGCCCAGGTTTCTGAATAAAAACTCTGGCCATTACCCTTGCTTTGTTCTTGCCAACTGATCCATCTGGCTTAAACCTCACCTAAAGCCCATCTGACGCTGATGGCTTTCTTCTCCCTTGGAATCTCAGAAAACTTCCAAGTCTTGTTTCGTTCTGAAGCCTCATGTTCTTCTTTCATGGCATTCAACCACGTTTTCTTCTTGAGAGCATCTTCAGTGTCTATTTGTTCATAATCTCCTTCTGATTCTGGAACCGCATCTCCTTCTGGACTTTCTTCAGAAGTTTTATTTCCACAAGAAGTTCCACATTTGTTAGCTTCTGGACCTTGTCCAGAATCATCACCTTCAGAACTTCCACCAGAACTTCCACCTTTGTTAACTTCTGGACCGTGTCCAAAACCATCACCTTCAGAACTTCCACCAGAAGTTCCACTTTTGTTAACTTCTAGACCTTGTTCAGAACCACCACCTTCAGAACTTCCACCAGAAGTTCCATTTTTGTTAACTTCTGGACCTTGTCCAGAACCATCACCTTCAGAACTTCCACCAGAAGTTCCACCTTTGTTAACTTTTAGACCTTGTCCAGAGCCATCACCTTCAGAAGTTGGATCGCCTTCAGAAGTTCCACCTTCAGAATCTTGATCACCGTCAGAGGCTGGACTAGAAATTCCACCTTCAGAATCACGACCAACGTCAGAGGCTGGACTAGAAGTTCCACCTTCTGAATCATGACCGACGTCAGAGGCTGGACTACCTTTAGAAGTTCCTCCTTCAGAATGTCCACCTTTAGAGTCATGATTTCCACCAAAATTTTGATCACCTCCAGAAACTTCTTCTCCATAACCTACGTCTTCAGAGTTTTCTCTTCCAGAAGCATGATTACTTTGTTCACCTCCAGAAGCTTGTCCTCCAGAACCTATGTCTTCAGAGTTTTCCCTTATAGAAGCATGACTAGTTTGTTCACCTCCAGAAGCTTGTCCTCTAGAACCTATGTATTCATAGTTTTCCCTTCTAGAAGCATGATCACCACCAGATTCACTATCTGACTCATCCTTAGAGTCTCCAGAAGCTTCTTCATCTTCTGACTCTAATACTTCTTCAGAACCTTCATCACTATTTAACTTATCCTTAGAGTCTCCAGAAGCTTCTTCAGAAGAACTCTAATTCTTCTTCAGAACCTTCTGCTTCTGACTCATCTTCAGAACCTTCATATTTTGACTCATCTTCAGAACCTTCATGTTCTGACTCATCTTTAGAACCTTCATGTTCTGACTCACCTTCAGAAGCAGAATCTTCTAACTCATCTTCTGACTCAGAATCATCAACAGAATCTTCTGCTCATCTTCAGGAGCAGAATCTTCTGACTCATCTTCTGAAACCTCAGATTCTGACTCATCTTCAGAATCTACAAAAACATTTTCTGGTTGTTCTTCAGAAGTTTCAACTTCTGACTCCTCTTTAGAAGTTTCTACTTCTAACTCTTCTTCATTTTCTGACTCTGACTCATAAAGAGACATTCCTTCAGAATCTTCACCCCCTTCAGATTCAGAAAATGACAACCTCACAGGTTCCTCGTCAGATTCATAAGTCATCAATAGCACAAGTTCATCATCAGAGTCTCCTCTGACCATATTCGCTTCTTCTGATTCTCTTTCTTTGTTTGACCAACAATCTCTAGCAAAGTGTCCAAACCTGCAATGATAGCTTTCCTTTTCCTTTCCTTCGATACTTCGAATCGAAGTTTCGACTGGAATTTCTCACCACGTTTATTCTGCTTCTGGTCCTTCTTGACAAAAGAAGCTTTGAGCCTTCACTTCCTCTCGAAGTTACGTCGTCAAGCCTGACTCATGCGCTTCTAGACTACTTTGCAGCTCTTCAATTTTCATGGTTTCCAGATCTTTGGAGTGTTCAATTGCAACCATAATGTAATCAAAGTGAGGAATAAGCGACCTCGAAACCTTCACTATGATTACTTGTTCAGAAAGAGTTTCTCCACAAGCCTTCATCTCATTAGTGATCAGAATCACTCTTGAGATATACTCAGAAATCTTCTCACTATTCTTCATGTTGAGATTTTCGTATTGCTTTCTCAAGGTGAAGCTTCACCTTCTTGATCGTCACGTAACATCGACCGTGTGTCTCACGCCCCGTCATAGAATCGCATCTTCTCAAACACGATCGCATCCAGATGGATGTAGAGCGGTCGATCCTCCTCCTTTTATCTCTCGCACCTCTTTCTCTTTTGCGACCGTGGAATGTAACCATCGATATAAGCTCCAGAACATCTTGAGCTCCAAACAGCACACACATCTGGATCATCCATCTATTCCAGTTTTTGCCATCAAAGACTGGAAGATTGGTGCTTAAGTTGATGTTTTCGTTCATCTTCTTCCTTGCGCAAATAACCCACAGACAGAAACACGATTCTTGTTTTCTTGAATTCTAAACCAGGCTCTGATACCAATTTGTTAGGGCAAAGATAGAAGAGAATAATGATGGAAATAAGAGAGAGGATGAAATAAGGATTAAATTATATTGACTTGAATTGTAAAACTAATAAAATACAAGCACCTATTTATAAGCTCAAAAGTAACTAACTAAAAACAAACTCTAATCCTAATCTTAAAGAATTAAGATATACAATAATAACAGTAAAATAACAAATGCTAAATTATTCCAAAAATTACTAAAACGCCATTTTTAATCATGAATTATTCACAACAGAATTTAGGTAAAAGATTCATCAGAGTTTTGCTTATTTATTAATATTTGGATAGTTGAATGAAAAGGATCATAGTGATACTAATGTCAAGTGTGAAGTACTTGTCATGTCAATTGTGTATTTTTCATAGTTTATTGCTTTCATTCTTGTTGCTTTGTTGTCTCTCAGCGGGAACTAGTTGGCTAATTGTAAAATGGGTAGGTGATTGGTTCAATTGATAATAAGTTGAACTATAATGAATTTTTCTTTATCAAAACTACATTTAACATATAACATGTGTACCATTCCCTCTCTCACTTTTTTAATTGTCACACTTGACAAAATCTTTATTATCAAGACAACTAAAAAAGAATAAATATATTTATCTTTTTCTTTTTAATTTACCCTCATCTTTATTCATTTTTTTTCAAAACACTTCTCATTTAACGTGTCAATTAAAAAAATAAAAGTATAATTGACCTTATACCTATAAAATGTCAATTAAATATAATAAATTTTTTTGACAAGTGTGACAATTAAAAAGAAACGGAGAGAGTAATAATTTTTAGGAAAATATTTACAAACTCTTAAGGTTTTAATTGAAGTGCTGGCATTCATCTTAAGCACATTTGTATGTTGCTTCCATTTCTTGGATCTGCACATGTAATGGAGCATACAAGGTTCAATCAAGCTTGTGAAGTAGGCTTTTGCTTGGAATGAGGATGAGGTAATCAATTTTGGCATATTAAATTCTTTAATTGTAGCCGTAGGTCCATGAAATTGGAAGTCTCAAATGAATGGCTTTACGAAACTAAAAGATGGAGCAAAATGAACGTCAATTGAAAATATGTCATCGTTACCTTTGTTTGATGGAGATTAAAGCCTAGTGGTACTGTCACAACGAAGAAAAGTTGAAAAAACTTATTACAAAACTTATTTTTTTGTGAAATCATGTCATATATTTGCTTAATTGATGCTAGCTTGATGCCACTATGGTGTATTGCGATATCTTAATGTATTTTGACTTATCATGTTAATGATTAAATTTTACTTGTATACTGAGCGTGTGTGTTTAACTGTAGTTTATTGACTCATTAACTAATTGTATTACTTTAAAATATTCTCTTTTTTTAACATATTTTTAACAATTTGTGGTGTTTCAAACCTATGCAACAAAACCACCCATTATAAATAGTGAGAATCGTAACTTCCGATATTTTGCAGAGGTAAAAAACCCGCAAATTGGAATGAAAACCCCCTTAATTAGAGGCGGCTTTTTTTATAGTGAATTTAAGATTGTGTGGTTAATCAATTTCACAAATGTCAATGTTAAAGATATTATTTTTCTTATTAAAAATTTGATTTAATTTAGGTTTGTTGGAGATTTAAAAAGATTTAACATTAATGAAAGATTGAAAAATGACATTCTCAATCACCAGACAAAGTATGAGGCCAAGTCGAGCTCCTCAAGGAGTTGAACGAGCTGGAGCCACAAATGGAGACCATGACTCAGGAGAACGAGCGATTGGCCTCCCAAATAAAGGAGTTGGAGGGGATCGTGGCGCCTGCTAAAGAGGAAATCGACGGGGAAGAGGCCCTCCAGACTAGAAAATAGCTTATTGTCTGGATTCATCTGCTTGAGCAGGATATCGTGGATATCCTCGACTATGGCTTTAACACCGCTGTGGAGCAACTCAAAATTATCAACAGCGGGGTTGAGCTCGTGACCAAATGGTCGGGCCTTTCAATCTTCTTTTTCCCTTCTTATTATTTAATATTTTAATTTACCAATATTAATATTTTATATATTAATAAAAAATATTATAGTTAAAGTTGTTATATCATTTTATTCAATTGAACATACCAAACAAAGTAGAGAAAAAAAATATTTAGTGCATCCATCATTAAAGTAAGTACAATACAAAATGTTGTTTTATACTATTATGTATGGTCTAATATTGTTATGTCCAATATTTTTTTGTTTACAAATCAAACTCATTCTTTAAATTAGAGATATAATTTTATATAATCATTCTTCTATAGATATATGTTAATAGTATACTTTTTTGTTCTCAAAATTATTAGGTTTTTCATTTCTCACCAATCCGAAAATAAAGTTATTTTTTATATGAAAAAAATTACTATATGTTACTTTATAAAATTATTCTTTATTAATAACTTTACAAAAATCTAAATGACTTCACTCTGTGTTCTATCTCTAAATACACAATTATCTTCAACCAACCAACTAGACATAGTTAAAAAAAAATACAGGAGTACATTATTCTAGAGACTTGAAACATGTGAGTTTGAGGATTGGGATAGATGAGAGCCATATGGATGTTGATGGTAGAGAATAAGCTTGTCTCAATGAATTAGAAGTTGTTGGGTTTGAAAACAACATTGTTGCAGCCATATAGATGAAAATTGTTTTAATAGGGAAGTCAAGGAAAAAGAGAGGGAGTAATGGGTAATAAGAAAGTATGGAATGTGAACAAGTGTAGAACTGCAATTGAAAGTGAATGTGACTGTTGTTTGGTGTTGTAGTGTAGAATTACAAATGACATATAAGTGGATACATGTTTCAGAAGATACAAATCTGACTTAGGACACAACTGTCTTTTAACGAAGGAATACTGAATTCTATGTTGCTGATACCATCTACACTGGCTCTTTAGGTTCAGTATTATGCAATATTTGCTTAATTAAATGTATGAATATTTCTATAATTTTTTTCAATTGGTTTGGACATGGAGAGGTCTAACAAGATCTATTCTTTCCTTTGGAGAACAGTTCATGGTAGATTGATGACTAAAGAGAAAAGATACAGAATGCATATTTTTTAAGATGATAAATTGCCTAAGCTGTTAACGAGGGCCTGAAACAGGCATGCACATCCTAAGAGAATGGAATCATATTAGGTCCCCAATCATTCAACTTTACCATTGGATTAGGCCATGTCCCTTGGCTTGAATGGTATCTTAGGAAAGGTTGAAATGTTTCTAATGGTATCCTCAATACATATGCATAAAAGCTTCTTCTAGTTAATGTCAAAAAGGGCCTGGCCTTTTTAGTTCGTTGTCTGACTCACTTTCTTTTTCATCTTGTTTGTATCAAACAAGTTGCTTCTTAGCCAACAAAATCCAACATAAATAATATTTCATCACACAGCCCATAATGCTCATTAAAACTGCTTAAAAGTTAAGAGCTATCACACAAGAATGTAATAGAAACTAGGGACATAGGGCTGCAAACTGTTTGTCAAATGGCCTATGCATGTACGCATATCTAACAAAAATAAGAAGACTAACAACTTGTCTAAATATCAAAACACAGGATCACCATCTTCATATAAAAGTACAAGCCATTAAGAGATTTTTCTGTTCTTTAATGTACTTCGCATTCATCTGATCACCTTTTTAACTTCTAAAAGACCTCCTAGTCCGAATTGGTCCAGTTAGTGTTGAATCTGGAGAGGCCTCTGGCATTTCCTGGGAAACATCATTTTCAGCATCTGAGCCTTCCATGTTTTTCACAAGGCGACGAGTCTTAATCAGATAATGAGCAACAGATTTGAAACCCAATTTTGTCACCTTACATACACAAATGGAAAGGGAAGAATCAGTTCCAGAATATCTATATCTTGGTTACCCAAAACAAACCACAAATAACAAAGAAAAATGAAGGGGGAAAGATTCATTTAAAGAATGCGAAGAAAATAGAGTACTTATTTATGAGCAGCTACAATTAGTTTTTCACGAATACAAATGAAGATATAAGGAGTGAAATACAGATGTCAAATTGTGCAACTAACCTTTTTGTATATATTGCCAGTAGGCATCCAACCATTTTTCCTACGGCAAATGTTGCAGTTGCAAATTCCTCGACAAGAAGGACAAGTCCATTTGAGATTGAAATCAGCTTCTGTCACATTTTCTCCATATCTATAATAAAATAGTAGAAAATCACTATTATTAAAATTGACAGTGGGAGCAGCTAACACAAGACTATAATTGTTCAGTTTCAGGCGGAGCTGACACCTTGAGGAAATAGAACAGCATATTGGCATTGCATTCTTTTTCAAGTTTCAAAATGGGAAGAAAAAAAAAAAAGGTCATTTTCTGAATCTGAGTCTCAACTAAAACAATGTTACCTTGTGTACAAGCAATCTCCACAAAGCATCCCTTGTGGTAATTCACATTTATTGCAACTGGTCACCTGACTAATAGTTGTGCGCCTACAAGCAAACAAATGATTTAAGTGAAACTTCAGGGTTAGAGAAATAAGTAACATATGGAAGAATCAATATGCGAACTTTATGCATTAACTGCAGAAACACAATAAATAGTTACTATTAGTTATTCAATCAAAAAAAGCATTCATAAAACAGTTTTACCTAAGGTAAAACAATTTAAAAAGCAAAGAACAAATGTTATCATTTCCCCAAGGCAAAAAATTTGCCATATAATTTCATATGCTCACAAGTAAGGTAGGACCTCCATGACAGCCATCCCTTCATAAATGGGTAAGGCAGTTGTCAGAAAAAAACATCAAACCATTTTGACATTGCCTCCATTTAACAACACTGCATACAACTACAGAATGTGATAAAAATAGCAGCGAAATTTAAAGAATATGGCTCAAAACCTTCCCATTCCATGTTACAACTTATTGGAAAAACAGCAACATAAACCTTGATATTATATATCAGAGTTGGTCATCTCTTAAAAATGAATTGAATGTACCAAGTATACAGTAAAGAAGATGTGCAACTAGAACCACCCAAGTTTAGAATAATAGAATACATTTTCCCTTTCCTTTCTTATGAGAAACTAGTGAACCAGAAAACATGTAACAAAACAAAACATGCATAAGATTCCTTGTTTCAAAGTTAATCATAATGTATAGAAACTAACAAGCCCTTAGAAGATGAGGTCACATATCAATGAAATAGCACAATGAGTTAATCAATCAAACATAAAACCATAATATACCTGCATTGATGACATTTCTCTCCCTTGGACGGTTCATATATACGGTCTCCATCCTCATCATATCCATCCACAAACAATTCCCAATCAGTCTCACAATCTCCAAGAAGCTTCTCATGCTCTTCAGTATAAACCTCAGGCTTTGTACCTTGTGCTATATAAATCACCACCTCTTTCTTTTTCTTACTTGATGAATTTCCTTGATGCTGAGCTCTAGGAGCTTTAGGAGCTTTAGGAACTTTAGGAGGCATGAAACGATAGTCAACCGGCGGTAGAGTCATTATTCTGCAAACCCATGAATCATAAATAGAAAATCAGTCCACAGATCATATACCATCTTCCAAAACTTAAACAACACAGAAACTCAAACATGCAAAATCAACACACTGAACAATAGATTGACACTTTTGAATTAGAAGTAATAAACATAAATTAGGTTAAATCCTAACCACGATTTTAGGGTTTTTTTCCAAACCTAATTATTCATACATACAAAATTGGTCATATCAACAACACTAGTGAGATAAATGAATGCGGTTAAGTAAGAATACCTAGAAGAGCGTCTTTCTGGTTCATTACTCGGTGAAGCGATTTTCTTGACGATGGTGCGTGGTGGTTTCTTGAGCTTGAGAGAAAGGTTCAATAACCCAAGTTTTTGCATTCTCTCAGCGTTCTCTTTCATCCTCTGTTCCCTAATCTGTTCGTAATGCGATGAAGACGGCGATTGAACAACAGTGTCACCTTCTGTTTTCGCCGTTTTGGTGATGGAGGAGTCATTTTCACTGTCAGAAGAAGATGAATCGCTTCTCCTTCTTCGAGTTACTACCATTTTCACACACTACTAGAAAGTGATTGTGACTCTTGGAAGGTTTTGTTTTGATTTAAGCAACAAAAGGTGATGCGAAATGGCGGGATTTTCAATTTTCACTGTTCAAAGGACAAAATTTCAGTTTCTACATTTTACCTCCAAAAAATTATACTCCAAATTTCAATTTTCACTAGACTTGTATTTAAATTAGAGATACTGTATAATTTTAAAACTAAAAGGTAGTGTAAAAAATCATTTAATAAAATTTAATTATTTAACTCTATCATATAATTTATTTAAAATTAACAGTATGATTTTTCATTTAAAATATTTGTAATTGGTTGATATTATAAAATTATCTTACAATATTATTTCTTATTATTTTATATAATCATACTTTTATAGATAATTATTGGTCTTTTATCACCAATTTAAAAAATTAAAGAATATGGCTCAAAGCATTCTTATTCCAAGTTACAAATTATTGAAAAAATATTAAGGGCGAGTTTGGATTGACGGTTGACAAAATTGATTCTAGTAAAATTGAGATTTTTAGAATTAATTTTAACAAAATTAAGTTTACCTGAATTGATTTATGTTTGGATATATTTATGTGAAAGTGAATTGAATAAGTTTCAATGTAAAAATTACCCATAATCAATTGTGGAGATAGAGGCTACAAATTTTAACTTCAAGTAGAATCAATTCGAACCATAATCAATTCTACTTTTAATATATCAAGCACCTTGGAATTACTCATAATCAATTCTACACTTCTAGAATTGATTCTAGAACTTGTAAAAGTCAATCCAAACACACACTAACATAAACCATGATCTTCTATATCAAAGTCAGTCATCTCCTCTTTCAATATCTTACGTTTTCACTTTTTATCATTTATATTATCTTCTCTTCCTTTCACCTAATAATTCAACACACATTCAATTTTTATTCACTACAATGGTTTTGTTTAATAAAATTCAACAATTTACTCCACCACCGTTCACAACACACTAAAAATCTAAATAATCACAACAATCAATAAGATTTTGCAAAGTATTGTATGTGACACTCACTCCCTCTCATTCAACATGTGGAATCTTTTCAACACTAATTAATCCACATCATTTTCAACACTTCATTGCAAAATTCAACTATTTAATAATTTTTTCAACACCTCTATTGTACATAGTCTTAACTACAAATTAAATGTTGTATAGGGTAAATAAGATGTGCAACTATAATCACCCAAGGTTAGAATAATAAAATACATTTTCCCTTTCCTTTTTTATGACAAACTAGGTGTTAAGTGTTTTACAACTAAAAAGCAATTTTGATTTTGAAGTTTCTAGAAAAGTGCTTTAGAATCTAAATCTAAATGAATAAACAGGTGTGGTGTTTTTGTCGTTATTGCAACTTCATCGAGGAATCACTGATGTTGATGATAGGAAACAAGAGCATTTGTGCGCTACTAAGTACAAGCGTAAAGAGTTAATAAACAACAGAAAGAGCACTGAAATTGATATGGAAGAAGAAGATGAAGAAGAGTGTGATATTTGCATGGAGATGAACACCATGATTGTATTGCCCAGTTGCAAACATTCAATGTGTATGAAATGCTATCGAGACTGGTAAGCCAATGTGTTCATAGTTCTGGCAAAACGAAACCTTAAATGTGGTTGTCATGCTATTGCAGAGACCTCTAAAACTGTTATATTACACTCACACTTTTTTCTCTATTGGTTTATGCATGAAAGATTGGAATCTTGCCCATTCTGTCAGGACAGTCATAAAAGAGTAGACTCGGTGATCTTTGGATGTACATGAGCAGCAATGAGATGGATGATCTTGCTTTAATCAAGAAGGAGAATTTGAAAAGACTATTTATGTATATAGAAAAGTTTCCTCTTGTTGTTAGACCTTATATTCATCTCATATCATCACAGATTATGGTTGCCTCATAGTGGAAGGAACCTCATTCAAATCTATTGCTTGTAAATAATATATGTTCCAATGTCAATGTATTCCTTTGATTTTATTCTCTGAAGCAGTAGCATTGCATTTCGGTTTTGATTTTTCGAGTACGCAAAACAATATAACAAAACATAGTAAAAGCTTTGATCAAAATGACATTTATAATACTTAAGCCTATACATTAGAGGCACAATGCACAAAGGAGAATTTAAGTACAATAACTAACAACAATTGAAGGTAGCTGAGTAGCTGGCAACAAAGTACATAATAACATCCCTCAATCAAAACCATCGAGGAACATCATATTTCAAGTTATGCACATCAATTTTAATCATCGTCTTCCTCCTCATCATCATCTCGGTGGTCGTCCTGTGCAACAAAGAAATATAGTAAAAATACACATAAAGGAAAATTTGTTTTCTTGTTTTTCTTTACTCAACTTGCTTGTGATATACTCATGAAAGTACAATAAGATGAATAAGGAATTTGGACTACCTTTCAACTTGCTTC
The DNA here is from genome assembly GCA_021764765.1 of Vicia sativa. Classification (NCBI taxonomy): domain Eukaryota; kingdom Viridiplantae; phylum Streptophyta; class Magnoliopsida; order Fabales; family Fabaceae; genus Vicia; species Vicia sativa. Next base: position 53,459,657 of record CM038795.1, on the reverse strand, counting down.
ATTTTGATGTTAACTTCAGATTTGGACTTGTTTGATTCCTCCTCGTCATCCTCGACTGAACTTGCCGCCTATCAATGTTAAAGAAAGTTAAGCACGTAAACAAGACAATCAAAGCACAAAGTCACAAATCCTAGCTCAACTAACAGAAGTCGATATTGCTAGGTTGGACACCACCACTAGGGTTCAAACCCCGTTACTCACGGTTGTCTATGAGTTTTTAGAGGTTATACAGAACAGAAACAAGAAAACTAGAAGCATGGGATATGCTTACTTTGTTATTATAAGCATTCATAAGTTTTTCATATTCAATTTTCCTATCTGCAGCCTTGGCTTCATATGAAGCTTTTTCATGTACATTCAAAATCAGAAAGTTAGAATAATACATAATAAATTATAAATCTTTTCTTCAACAGAATAAATCCCATGTCGATTCAAGTTGAATCATTTGTATCAAACATTGCATTGCTTACGGCCTCAGTAAAGGATTTCCATGTGTCTCCTCCAGCCTTTCCAAGCTTTAATTAAAACACACACAAAAAAATTCAAACAATAATTAGAAAAGGATACAGCAGCGAAATTCAATGTGAGCTACTTACAATTGATACATCCTTGACATTAGGATTCTCTGCCTTGAAAATCTTTATGAAATCATCACTAGGAAAGAAAGGAAGATGATTCAGAAAATAAGAAAACAAAAGAGGCTAGAACAGAAAGTGAGATTCAAACAGGAAGACAAAGTAAGCGCTGGGAGGCCTTTTTGGTTTGTTGGGATATGGCTTAACTATCTCCTTCTTAGGCTTCGATGCTTTTTCGATCTTTCTTATCTCCACACCAATCAGCATCAAAAAACAATTAACCATTGCTTCTTTATCTTCAGAATTTCATCGAAATAGTATTCCACAGTTTATCGAACCCTGCAAATATCTCAGGATTCTTCTTGTAGCCTTCATATGTGACACTCTTGGATCACTCATATATATGCTTACTAATCCGACATTGAAACCTATATCAGGTCGATTGTTGCATAAATACCTCAGAGATCCCACAATTTGCTTGAACAAAGTTTCATCAACATTTTCTTCCTCTCCATTCTTCTCCAACTTCACATTTAGTTCGACATGTGAGGATGCAGGATTCGAATCATCCATTATAAATCTCTTGAGTATCTCTTTGACATACTTCCTTTGACGTAGCACCATACCTTGCTTCGTTATTTGAAATTTCATGCCTAAGAAATAAGACAATTTTCCCAGATCTGACATTTCAAATTCCTTCGTCATCAGCTCTTTGAACTTCAACAAGTTCTTCAAGCTATTTCCAGTTACCAGAAAGTCATCAACATATAAGCAAATGATTGTTTTATCTTGTGCTACAACCTAAACATAGACACCATACTCTGATTTGCATTTGACAAATCCCAATTTAACTAAGTATGAGTCGATCTTCTTGTTCCATGCCCTAGGTGCCTACTTGAGACCATAGATCGCTCTGTGCAACCTATATACTTTAATCTCTTCCTTCCGAATCACAAACCTAGGAGGTTGTGTGACACAAACTTCTTATTCTAAAGGACCATTCAGAAATGTTGATTTCACATCTAAATGAAATGTCGACCAGCCTTGGTTGCATGCCAATGCTACTACTATTCAAATAGTATCCAATCTTGCTACTGGAGAAAATACTTCAGAGTAGTCAAGTCCTTCTCTTTGAAGAAACCCTCGAGCTACTAATCTTTCTTTATGTCTTGCTATTGAACCATTAACATTGTGTTTCAACTTGAACAGCCACTTCACTTCGATAGCTCTTGAATGTGATGGTAATTCAACTAACTCCCATGTGTTGTATCTTTCGATTGCCTCTAACTCTTCGACCATAGCTAACTTCCACTTGTTACTCTTAAAAGCTTTGTTATATTTGATTGGTTCAGCACCTACGAGTAAAGAAAAATGAACTAATTCTCCATCTGGTGTTACCTCATCATCACCAGCCACTTCATAATCCTGAAGTCTTGTTAGAGGAACTCTAGCTCGTTGAGGTCCATGACTTGTGTTAGCCACACCCTCTTCGACTTCGACATTGTCTATAATATCAACATTTGCTTCATCTTCGACTTCGACCTTATTAATTTCTTCGTCGAAATCAGAGCTCATCAGTGGCTTGTTAATTGAATTACTATAATTTCAATCCCAGACAGAACTTTAATCAATTACAATGTCTCTACTCAACACAATCTTCTCATTAACTAGATTGAATAGCCTGTATGCACCAGTTTTATGATTTCCTACTAGAATCATAGGTTCACTCTTATCATCAAGCTTCCTTCTTCTTGCATCAGGAATGTGCTTATAACACATAGAGCCAAACACCTTCAAATGACTTACTGATGGTCATTTTCCACTCCATACTTCTTCAGGAACCTTGTTCTTCAATATCTTGGTAGGGCACCTGTTAAAAGTATAAACTGCAGTCGAAACATCTTCTCCCCACAAAGACTTTGGCAAATTTTTCTACTTTAGCATGCATCTTGCCATATCTAATATGGTTTTGTTTCTTCTTTCAGCAATTCCATTATGTTGAGGCGTATAAGGAGCAATTACCTCATGATCAACACCATGTTCTACACGTAATTTCTCAAACATCTTCGAAGTGTATTCGCCACCTCCATCTGTTTGCAGAACTTTGATCCTTTTCTCACTCTTGCTTTTGACAAGTATCTTGAATTTCTTAAAGATTTCTATTACTTTGTCCTTTCTCTGGATCACATAGATCCACAACTTTCGACTGAACTCATCAACAAACGAAACAAAATATCTATTTCCTCCAATGGTATGTTCTTCGAATGGACCACATACATCTGAATGTAACCCTTCAAGAATGCATGATGATCTCATTGGCATAGTCGAAATGAAAGAATTTTTGGATTGCTTTTCAACTAAACAACCTTCACAAAGTTTTTCAGCCATCTCAAGACTTGGAATTCTAGTAACCATATCTTGAGTAATCAGTTGATTAAGTGATCGAAAATTTAAATGTCCAAGCCTCAAATGCCACAGCCAACTATCCTTGTTGTCAACAACATTTTTCAAACATCGAACTTCCGTTGAGCTGATCATAGTCTTAAATGTCCTAATCTTCGACAACGGAGATTTTAAGACCAAATTGTTCTTGGTGTCAAACAATTTCAAAACTTCATCTTTCATAACAATTGAGAAACCTTTTTCTACCAGTTGTCCAACACTTAGCAAGTTGCACTTCATTCCAAGTACATAGAGCACATCTTTAATCATAGCTTTCCCTCCATTACTCATTTGAAAAACTATGTTGCAATTACCTTTTGCTTGCAATGAACTATTATCAACAAGTTTTACCTTGCTCTTCTTTAACTTGTCGTAGTCTGCCAACCACTCCTTTCGACCAGTCATGTGATTCGAGCAGCCTGAGTCGAGGAACCAAATCTTGGATTCGATATGGTTATCTACAATTGCATCCATATCCACCATCCACCTTCAAAATCATCTGAATCTTGACGTGCAAGGTTCGCTCCTTCGTCCTTGCTTTTTTTCGATCCATTGTCTTTTATGTACCAACAATTTTTGGCTATGTGGCCCCACTTTTCACAGTTATAGCATTGTACACCTTTTTTTATCTTCTTTATCCTTTCAATAGTTTTCTCCTCCCCTTTTCGAGGATTCAGAATATTTATTTTCGACCTTATTCTTGTGTGGATTCGACCAAGGGTTCTTGCCCTGAGTCCTGTCAAACTTGCCTTTGAATTTGTTGGAACCACCTTTCATGATTGAGCTTGCAGAGCCTGTACCGAATCTTGAACGGTTTTCCTTTCGATAATCCTCATCTCATGCGCCTCCAACGAACCAATAAATTCTTCCACTTTAGTGGTTTCAAGTTTGTTGGATTCTTGAACATCTACGATAATGTGATCAAAGTGAAAGGTCAACGTTCTCATCACCTTCTCAACTATCACCTTATCAGTTATGGTTTCACCACAACACTTCATGAGATGGACGAGTTTCTGAACCTTCGACACATATTCAACAACTTTTTCATCTTCTCCCATCGACAATAACTCATATTGTCGACACAAGATTTGTAACTTGGCAACCTTGACTTTCTCACCTCCTTCTTAATACTTCACCAGAATATCTCACGCCTCCATCTCCGTTTCAACATGAGACATTATGTCAAAATTAGCAGTATCAACAGCCTTCTGAATGCAGTAAACAACCTTACAATCTTTCTTTGTGGGCTTCTTTCTATGCTTCTGTGGCATTTGCAGCCAGCGCAGGAACGTCGTCGGTAACCACCTCTAAGGTTTCATGGAAACCAAACTTGCATCTATTTTTTCCATCGTATCCAATTTTTACCATCAAGCATTGAAAGAGAATTCATAATGCCCTTATCACTAGCCATCTTCGCAGCGGTTGATTCACTTGCCTTAGAAACACGATCTCTGACGTGAAATTCTTAAAAACTCGATCAAGAACAATAACCAATAAGACACTTTCAATAAGGAGAGAAAGAAGATAAAAATTTATATTATTCAATTGTACAAATAATGATACAGACAATGACTATTTATATGACACCCTAATTAGACTTAAATTTATACAACTAAAATTATATTTAAATATTATATCTAATCTAATCTAATCTAATATTTTAACAAATCTAATTTAATATTTTAACACTATATTAAAGAATTCATCAACATAAATGGCTAAAGCGGTTGTAAAAAAAAACTTTAAATTTTGACATGACCTCCATTTAACAACACTTCGTACAACTACAGTATGCGACAAATTAGCAAAAAAATTCAAGAATATGGCTCAAAGCATTTTCATTCCAAGTTACAAATTATTGAAAAGACAGTAACATAAATCATGATCTTCTATATCAAAGTCGGTCATCTCCTCTTAACAACAAATTGAATGTACCAAGTATACAGTAAAGAAGATGCGCAACTATAATCACCCAAGGTTAGAATAATAGAATAATAGAATACATTTTCCCTTTCCTTTCTTATGACAAACTAAGTGTTAAAGTGTTTTACTACTAAGAAGCGATTTTGATTTTGAAGTTTTTAGAGAAGTGCTTTAGAATCTAAATGAATAAAGCAGGTGTTTCCGTTGTTATTGCAACTTCATTGAGGAATCACTGATGTTGATGATAGGAAACAAAAGCATTTGTGCACTACTAAGTACACGCGTAAAGAGTTAATAAACAACAGAAAGAGCACTGAAATTGATACGGAAGAAGAAGATGAAGAAGAGTGTGATATTTGCATGGAGATGAACACCATGATTGTATTGCCCAGTTGCAACCATTCAATGTGTATGAAATGCTATCGAGACTGGTAAGCCAACGTGTTCATAGTTCTGGGAAAACGCAACCTTAAATGTGGTTGTCATGCTATTGCAAAGACCTCTAAAACCGTTATATTGCACTCACTCTTATAATACTTAAGCCTGCACATTAGAGGCACAGTGCACAAAGGTGAATTTAAGTACAATAACTAACAACAATTGAGGGAAGCTCGAGTAGCTGGCAACAAAGTAACAAGACAGCATATATTCAACCAACACAGATATGGAAAAGTAGCCTGCTACAAAATACATAAAAACATCCCTCCATCAATGTAACATCATATTTCAAGTTATGCACACCGATTTCAATCATCGTCTTCCTCCTCATCGTCATCTTGGTGGTCGTTCTATACAACAAGGAAAGACGGTAAAAATATACATAAAGGAAAGTTTGTTTTTCTTTACTCAACTTGCTTATGATATATTCATGAAAGTACAAGAAGATGAATAAGGAATTTGGACTACCTCTCCACTTGCTTCATCTTCATTCTTAACTTCAGATTTGGACTTGTCTGATTCCTCCTCGTCATCCTCGACTGAACTTGCCGCCTATCCATGTTAAGGAAAGTTAAGCACATAAACAAGACAATCAAAGTAGAGTCGCAAATCCTAGCTCAGCTAACAGAAGCCGATATTGCTAGGTTGGACACCACCACCAGGGTTCAAAGTTCAAACCCTTGCTACTCACGGTTGTGTGCGAGTTTTTAGCGGTTATACAGAATTAAAAAAAAAAAGCACAAAACACAAAAACAAGAAAACTAGAAGCAGGGGATATGCTTACTTTGTTATTATAAGCGATCATAAGTTGTTCATATTCAACTTTCCTTTCTGCAGCCTTGGCTTCATATGGAGCTTTTTCCTGTAGATTCAAAATCAGCAAGTAAGAATAATACAGAATAAATTGTAAATCTTTTCTTCAACAGAATAAATCCCTTGTGGATACAAGTCGAATCATTTGTATCAAAGATTGCATTGCTTACCGCCTCAGTCATGGATTTCCATGACTCTCCTCCAGCCTTTGCAACCTTTAATCAAAACACACAACAAAATTTTCAGACAAGAATTAGAAAAGGATACAAGAGCGAAATTCAAGGTGTAAGCTACTTACAAGTGATACATTCTTGCAATTAGGATTTTCTGCCTTGAAAATCTTTCTGACATCCTCACTAGAAAAGAAAGGAAGATAAGTGAGAAAATAAGAAAACAAAAGAAGGTATAACAGAAGGTGAGAAACACAGAGATACAAACAGGAAGACAAAGAAAGCGCTGGGAGGCCTTTTTGGTTTGTTGGGATCTGGCTCAGCTATCTCCTTCTTAGGCTTCGGTGGACTCTTAGGTTTTCCCTTTTCTACTATTCTGTAAACAACACACATACTCATGTTCCATCATTACATTAATCCTATAATCAACGCTGAAATGAACAATTCCATAGAACAATTACCTAGAAGAGCGTCTTTCTGGTTCATCAGGTGAAGCGATTTTCTTGACGTAAGGGCGTGGTGGTTTCTTGACTTTCTTGAGCTCAAGAGAAAGTTTTAATAACCCATGCTTTTGCATTCTCTCAGCGTTCTCTTTCATCCTCTCTTCCCTAATCTGTTCGTAGTGCCGTGATGACGACGATTCAACAACAGTGTCACCTTCTGTTTTCGCCGATTTCGTAAAGCTGCCATCTTCTCTGTCGGAAGATGGTGAATCGTTTCTCCTTCTGCGAGTTACTACCATTTTCACACACTATTACTAGTACGTGTTTGCGACTCTTTCTAGGTTTTATTTCGATTCAAGTGTTAGATCACAAGAATGATGAGTCACTTTCTCTTTGTAAATTGATTCATTTGGCTTAAGTTTTACTTTGAAAACCATACCACACTCATGACTTTCTTCCTCATTGGAAATTTAGGGTATGTTTGGATGTGGCATACAATAGAATGGAATAGAGCGGAATGAAATGGAATAAAATTATGTTCCATCGTTTGGATTGATTAAAAAAGGATGAAATTGAGCGGTATCAGATGAAATGTATTTCATTCCATTCCATCAGTTTCCATCATTTTTTGTACCCTCCAATTTGGACGGAATGACAAAATGAATGTAATCCATCATGACATACCCAAACAATGAAATGATATTTTTATTTCATCCTGTTCCGTTCTATCTCACTCCGCTTCATTCCGCTCTGTTCCTTTTTACGTATCCAAACATAGCCTAAATGATGGAATAGAATGAGACATGATGGAATGCATTCCATCTCATTCCATCCAATTCTCCATTTTTTGTTCCATCTAATTTGCGGTGTATGTGATGGAATGAGACATTTTTAAAAAAAATAACCAAACAATGGAGTGAGATCTATATTCCGCTCCGTTATGTTTCATCAATCCAAACATACCCTTAGTCAACTCCCAAGTCTTATTTCTTTCTATAGCTTCAAGTTGTTCTTTCATGGCATTCAGTCATACTTTTTCTTGAGAGTTTCTTCAATACTCACTGGTTCAGACTCTACTAACATGGCACACTAAACGATTTCTCCTTCGAAATCTTCTTTAGTGTCTTGCAACATGTCAAACTCTGCAAACCTTATAGGTATGTGTCTGATTCTTTGCGGTTTTTGAACTTTTTCTGAATCTTCTACAGAACCTGGAGCAACATTAGCTTTTGGACTTGGTCCAAAAACACTACCTTCAGAAGTATCAGCTCCAGAACCAACGTCCAAAATTTTCCCTTCCAAAAACATGACCACATCCAAATTATGAATCATCTTCAAAATTTGGATCAGAATCAGATTCACCGTCTTCAAAGTCTTTAGAATCTTCTTATGATTTTGACACTTCTTTAGAACTTTTTGAAGTATCTTCAGAAGTTATCTCTAGTGTTGGTACTACACTAGAAATGGATTGAGACTTGCTTCAATCTCAAGTTTTTGACTCTTTCACAATGATGTCTCTGCTGACTTCAATTTTATTAGTTTCTGGACAATAAAGCTTGTACGCACTTGTATTGTGGTACCCCACCAGTAACATACTTTTCTACTATCATCCAGCTTTTGTCTTCTACCTTCTGGGACGTGTTTGTAACATAAATGATCAAACACCTTCAGATGGATAACAGTTTGCTTGTCTCCAATCCAGTTCTCTAAAGGAACAATTTCTTTAGCTTCTTCGTTGGACACATGTTAAGCACATATGTTGTCGTGGCAATAAATTATCCCCATAAGGTGTGAGGAAGCTTATTCTCTTTCAGCATGCTTCTCGTCATATCAAGCAAAGTACAATTTCTTCTTTCAGCAAGACTATTGTGTTGACGAGTATAAGGAGAAATAACCTTATGCTCAATTTCATTCTCCTCACAGAACTCTGGAATTTTGTAGAGTTATAGTCACCTCCACGATTCGTTTCTGAGAACTTTTAACTTTTGACCACTTTGTTTCTCAGCCTTCACCTTGAACTTCTGGAAATCGAAAAACACCTCATGCTTAAACTCGACGAGTTTTATCCACGTCATTCTTGTGAACTCATCCATAAAAGACTCAAAATACTTGTTTCCTCGAAGTGAAGGTTATAGAAATGGTCCACACACGTCATAATGCACTACTACCAAAACATGTTTTTCTCTTGAGGCTACTTTTGACATAAATGGAAATACGAGTTGCTTGTCTTTCATGCATACCTCACATGACTTCTCAGGCTTCACAATCTTCAGAATACCACGCACAAGCTTCTTGGAACTCAGATCCCCTAAAATTTTGTAGTTTAGATGCCCCAACCTCTTGTGTCACAGGTTATTATCACCTTCAGCGTCTTCTATACTAAGGAATTATGTTTGAGTTGTCTCCACATCCACCTTGAATGTTTTGTTGCTTCCATGTTCAGATTGCATAATTAGATTTTGATTGGAATCATGCAACTTCAAGAGATTGTTCTTCATATTAACTAATAATACTTTCTCAATGAGTTAACCCACACTCATCAGATTGCTCTTAATTACATAAACATACCTAACATCATTGATCAAAACAATTTTTCCATTCTTCACTTTAACTTTGACATTTCCCATACCATCTGCATTAAGGTACTTATCATTAACACATCTGATCTTTGTCCTCCTTCTAAAGTTAAAGTCTATCAGCCATTGTTTGTTTCCAATCATGTGATTTGAGCAGTTAGTGTCCATATACCACCAGTCTACCAAACACCTTCCATCAGCTTCATAATCCATCAATAACACAGGCTCTTCATCAGAATCTCCCCTGACTATATTTTCTTCTTCTAATTTTCTTCCATTGTTTGACCAATGATCTTTAGCAAAATGGTCAAACTGCTTACAACAGTAACATTGAACCTTCTTACTGTCATACTTATCTTTTCCTTTCTGACGTTTCTTCTCATCAAAAGTGAAGCTTTATGACTTATGAAACCTACCATGTATTTTTTTTCTTCTGGTCCTTCTTGACAAAAGAAGTCTTCAGAGCCTGCTCAACTTCTCTTTCAGAAGTTCTTTCAGTCAGATGCAACTCTTGCGCCTCTAAACTGCTTTACAACTCTTATATTCTCATGGTGTCCAGATCTTTAGAATGTTTAATTGTTACAATAATATAATCAAATTGAGGAGTAAGAGACCTCAATATATTCTCTATGATTACTTGTTCATAAAGGGTTTCTCCACAAGCTTTCATCTTATTAGTAATCAGAATCACTCTGGAAATGTACTCAGATACCTTCTTGTTGTCCTTCATGTTGAGATTCTCATACTACTTTCGTAGCGACTGAAGCTTCACCTTCTTCACTGATGTGTCACCACCATAACACCTAACTAATGTCTCCCACGCAACCTTCGTCGTCATTGAATCAACGATTTTCTCAAACACATTTTCATTAACACATTAGTGAATGTAGAACAACGTCTTCTGATCTTTCTTCCTTTTGTCTATTTGCGTGTTTCTCTGTTCCTCTCTCGCATCTACTGCAACTGGAACGTAACCTTCAGTAACAAGCTCAAGAACATCTTGAGCACCGAACAATTGCGCATTTGAATCATCCAGCGATTCCAGTTCTTACCATCGAACACTAAAAGTTTGGTGTCCAAACTACCATTTCCCTTCATCTTTAATCCTGTACAAATCACTCAAATCTCACCAAACAAAGTGTTTCTCAATCCCACGGAATCAAAAAATGTGATTTTGTTACAATTTTGTTCAAGCTTCAACACGAATTTAAAAAACAAAATCAATCACACAATGCCTCTCTGTTTCACTCGTGTTTCCTGTGTTTCCTTGTGGATCCGAACCGGAGCTCTAGATACCAATTATTAGTGCACAAGAATGATGATGACAAAAGTAATGAGAGAATAAAATATTTATTGCTCTGCAATGACGACTACAACAATTGTAAGAAAGATGAGGTTAAAAGACAACTACTACTAGTCCATTTAGAGCGTCCACATCTATCATCCCCATTTTAGTTCTTTAAATGGGACCCACATAATTTTTTATATTATATTACACTTTTATATTTTTTAAACAACTCAACACCATTTTTCAATATCCATATAATTATCCAAAACTCTAAAATGGATACCACTAAATCTCACGTATACCCCACATTTAAATACAAAGTGGCAAAATATGCATCAATGAATAATTAAAAACATATTTATAGAGATGTTGGCAGTATAGTGTAGGAGCGTATCGTATTCAAACTAAAGAGCGTAGCAAATGTCAATTATCCATATTTTCCTGACACTGTATTGTTGGAGTGTGTGAAGAAACTGTGGAAACCTTTCGATAATTACGCTCTTATACACACAAACTAAACCCACATAGGCAACATACTAAAATACTAAATTACCCTTCAATATTAGCAATAAAAAGTATTGTGAAATGGTGGGGTTTTCAATTTTCACTATTCACAAGCCAAAGTTTCAATTTCTACATTTTACCTCCAAAAATTGTACTCTAAATTTCAATTTTCACTTCTCAACCAAAGAGTTCTATTTAAATTAGAGATAATGTATAATTTTAAAACTAAAAGATAGTGTACTCATAGTGTAAAATAATTTTACACAGTCTTTTAATAAAAATTAATTATTTAACCGTGTCATATAATTTATTTAAAATTAACTGTATAACTTGTCACTTAACATACTTGTGATTGGTTGATATTATAAAATTATTTTACGATGTCATTTCTCATAATTTTATATAGTCATACTTTTATAGATAATTATTGGTCTTTTCTCACCAATTTAAAAATAAAAGTTATTTTTGTATTTAAAAATGTTGTTATATGTTAATTTATAATTTTTTTTATTAATAACTTTGAAGAAAAATTAAAAACTTTAAAGAAAGGGAGTAACAAATAATAAATAATAAAAAAATATTAATACTTTATTATTGATATTATAAACTGATTTATAAATTATTTATTTTTATAAATTGAGTTATAAATGTAATGAAATATAGTGTACTCTATTTTTAAACCAAATTTTTAGACTCTAATGGACAATTTAACGAGTCATCTCTTTGAACTAAGAATTCTGATTATGTGGATCAAAACAGGTTAATTACATTTAAAAATATACGTTGATTATTAATACTAAGAGAGACAAATAATCACTATAGGATCATAAAATGAAAGGCTAAAAAATCTCACAGTAAAGATTGAGTAAATATTCTCTTTCTTCCACGCTAAATATTTTATTTTTATTATAACTTTTATCATTTTAATAAATATATAGTTTATAAGGTTTAGTAAATTAACGGTCCTTATAAATATTTTATTATTTGTTTTTTATTTTCAAAAAATTCTTTCAATCAATTAATGTTGTTGGATACGAGTTTCTCATCTCATCTTTATCTATTCTTCTAGAATGAGCCTGGAATTTTTAAAATGTCTCATGTTTTTGGAGATGCATCTCTGAACGCTTTAAAAAATCATTTTTCTCACAATAAAATTCAGAGATACATCTCTGAAGTCTTAAAAGGGTGTGTTCGAGATGTATCTCCGAACAAGACCTGCTTCTAGAACTCATACATCATGAATGAAAACATGACAACATAATAATAAAAGCACATCCACATCAATATTTCATTAAATAAAAATATTCATTACATAGATAGTCAAGAAAATAAATTCAATAGTACATTACTTAACCATTTACTTGGACGTTGCAACATAATGATTGTATCCTCGACTGATATTTTAATCTCTGCATTCATTTCAATCAAACTCTTAGATTCATAATAGAGAAATATACTCCACATAACCTTTAGATCTTCATTTGTCTTTCGTTCAAGGTTGTGAAATGGACCTTCCCTTTGTTGTCAAATGAGGGGACTGATACTCGAGCTTGACGATAACTATGCAATTTTTTGGAAAGCGCAACAGAGTATTCAGTTTGGATATCATTGAGGGATGTTTCTTCGGTGACCCTAGACAAAAGCGGTGGTTTATCGCCATTGAAATACAAAAATGCAAGGTGAGGATATAAAATTCATTCTTGTGCTGGTGCAACAAATAAGGGTTGAGACACCCTATTAATACAAGTATGAGGTCACCTTGGACCTCAAAATTCTTATCATGCATAAGGTAAAATTTTGGAATGGCATGTCCGAATAAACCACACGTTTTATTATAAAAGGTGACTTCGGAGTTACATATCCGAATAAACCATACTTTTCAAAACAAAAAGGGTGATTTCAGAGTCCCATATCCGAATAAACTACACTTTTTATTACAAAAAAGGTGATTTCGAACTTGCGTATCTGAAAACTTACATGAACCAGAAAAATCAAAAACTTTGCAAACAAGCACATGCAATGTAAACCAAAACCATACCATAAAATTAATATGTATTAAATCGTATCAAAATTAATACATACAAAAAGTGTATCAATTACAATCTAAATTGCATCAAAAGATTCAGTATTGCATAATCTACTGTGGATTCCGCCTTCGATGTTCCCTTATTTGATTCTCTTTCAAGCTCCATCAATTTGGTGAGCTCTATCATCCCTTTCGCCATTTCCTTTGATTTGTTTGGTGCCTACAATGTATATCAATCGACTCCTCACATTTTTTGTAATGTGATATCGACAAAGTAATGCATATAGTGTAGGAAACACCTTTGCAACCAAATTCATTAGTACGGTGTCTCGAACGGTGATAATTACCTTCAACGTGTTTTCTCAATCCTCCAATAAAGTCTTGCACACTTTCAAGGCCCATGTATCGTTGACCTCTTTTTCGGATTTTAAAAATTCAAATCCCACTAAAAAAGTCATCTCCGTAGAAGTAACACTAACAATTTCAAGAAGCGGAAACCTATACTTGTTGGTCTTGTATGTTGCATCAATAATGAGGACATTAGGAATGTGTTAAACAACTTGATACTTTTGGGATGAGTCCAGAAAATGTCACGACCATTGGCTTTATCATCATATACTGCGTACTTAGAAGCATAGTGGTTTTCATCTAAAATTTTCAAAAGTTGTTGCATCTCGGATCTTGGACCCCTTATCGCCACGTTGTTTCTATAACACTGACTGTATACCTACTTGACATTTGAAACACTTTTTGGATGTTACTGTTTCGAATCTACAAGTATGTTTTTTTGCACCACTCTAATTAAAGATATGTTCGAAACAATTTCATTCTCCTTCAAATTAAGACGATATACGATAGGGTGACTGACTAGTTTTGTTTGCAATTTATGGTTATGTATTTCATAAAGCGCATTAAATTTTCACATCTCATAGACTTTATAATTGTTCACTAACTCTAGAAATGTACGGATCTGCTAGTACCTAATTTCCCGTTTAATTTCCGGATGTAATCCATTCTCAAACATGACACACTTAGAGAAATCACCATTTGCTTCACTGTAATATGGACAATACTTTGCCATTTCCACAAACCTCGAAGCATACCCGGTTACAGTCATATTCCCTTTTTAAACTCTAGAAACTCAATCTCTTTCTTCCCACGCACATGCTCGGGAAATTACTTCCTCAAAAACTCCTTGTTGAACACAGCCGACGTATCAACTTCACCCACCAATGTCAATCTCTGATGGGTGCCGACTCATCAGTCATCAGCTTCCTCGACAAGTATATGCATACCAAACAACACCTTATGTACCCCTGAGTAATCCATTACCCGAACGATCCTTTCAATTTTCTTGAGCTATGTTTGAGCTCCATTAGGATTGTACTGACCCTTGAAACAAACGGATGGTTCCTCTTAAATGTCTCCAAAACCTGAGATCCATCATTCCCTCCAACATTAGGCTCATGTTGCACAACTTGAGCAATAACGTGCAAGGCAACAACAATCGCAACATTGTTTCATCTAGTCATTCTACAAATATAAAGCAAACGCTAAAGCACAATGTATCCATATTGTACTCACACTAATCGACCGAAAGGACATGTACATCATAGAAAAACCTGGTCAGATGGACCGATCTGTTCTAATACCACTAATGTAACACCCTTCTAAACCTCATGTAATTCACATGTAATTTATAAAAGTAATTTAAATAAAATTCACTAACACAAGTGTCACACCTTCACATAAACATCATATAAAACGTCATGCTCCGTAACACGTGTTTTCAAATTAATTATAACAAGATACTTCATTGAAGACAACAATGATATTTCAAAATACTCCTAGCGGAATTCATAGTTTCAAGACATGTGTATTAAAATACTTCAACTTTCATAACTTATAATTCAAATCTATTTTTAAATACCACGAAATGTAGTTCAAATATAAAATTAAACAAAATAACACAATTATTCCAACCAAACGATCCCATTCCCGATATCACGTACCAGAGCAAGACCACTCCATTCTACATGAAATAAATAGCGCTCTCCGAAGCTATCCTCTAAGCTTCAACGAACTATTCCCGATTATTTACAAGTTACCCACATATAAAGGCAACATTTCCTAGCAGAAGGGTGAGTAGTCACAAATTATTATAAAAGATATATGGAGTAGATATAGCAGTAAAACAACAAATCATCATGGAATCCACATATCATCAATACATGTCAAATACATCATAATATAAACACATTTACATCTATCATCACACCTCATTTAATCATTCATTATGCAATGTCACATAAAAATGCAATGTAACTTTAATGACTCATGCATGTGGTACTAAAACTTCACTAATGACTGGATCATCATTTTTCTCCAAAGATCCCCATCAATAGGATCGATTCCTTCTTGGACCTGAGCACTTTAAAATATTGCACTTCATCTACACTATGGGATTGATGACATCATTGAACCAACGACCTATCAACATCACTGGACTATTCATCCTATCAACATCACTGGACCAAGTTCCTAATCATATGCAATGAATGCATGATGCGCAACAACATAATATACCTGACCTCTGCTAGTCAAAGTGCATCATCATTTCATGAATTCATTGTAATATTGTCACATACATCATAATATACATGAAATCATCACAACAACGTCAATTCATCATACAAACATACATAATGTTACATCAACCACATAATTAGCTTGACTCATCATAGTATCATCACAATTCATCAATCAAGGTATAGTTTAATCATATCAAGGTACTAGAAATATTCATCTTTTTTTTTATCTTTTTATTTCACCTAATTATAGCTCATCACATTAGCTACCCAATGCTTCAAATGGCACGTCAAATGGAGTTCAAAAACTCGAGTTATGATGATAATAAGAATACTATATTTCAGTTCGCTCCAAGCCCACCCGACGAAGCATGATCCTCATCGTGAGTACCGCTCAACAACACTAGAGGCACTGGCCTCGCTCCTACAACACCCGACGCTGCAGAGGCATTTTTCCAACGTTCCAGAAACATGTCAATTTTTCCCTTCCCTTGCTAGACCACCGTCCGATAATGCTTGTGTGTTGAACCATCGCCCGAAGCTACAAACTACTGCACGACGCCACAAGCGAAACAACAACAATGTTGTTGCGATTCGTGCACTAAAACCAGTCCAATTTCCATATGATTTCATGCCAATACAGTCCATATTTTCATATATTTCAATATAGAATCCTCATACAATATATACACAACATTATCGGCACCCTATATATAAACTCATGGCATCACAACATTGCAATTTCATCAAAATGTTTTCAATACTTATCATATCATCATGTTATCGATTCATCACAAAAAAACCCCAAACAACCTACATACATCTAAACCATATATCGATAATAACAATAAGGATAACCCCTTATCTTAGTCTTCTAGCAACATTTCTTGTTTCTCTTCCTCTTGCTCTAACCTCCTTAACAACGTCTTCTCAATTTCACGATCGTATAGAATGAAAATTTTGTGCTTACCAATTTCCCTTATGTAAAACTTACCCCTTTGACCCCTAATACGATCTTTGTGACACCCCGATTTAATTCAATATTAAATAAGTGAGAATTAATTATTTAATTGATTTAAAGTCTTAAATATTTAATTCATCTGGATTAATTGGATCATTTAATGAGGAAAGGCCTGGAGGTGTGCAGAGTAAATGGTGGGTGTAAGAGTAAATCACTCTACTAATTACTAAGTATTAATTAATTATTTTATTGGAATATTAGAAGGAAATATAAAAGGAAAAGAAAGGAAAAAGAGAAGGTTTTTGGAGAAATCATTTCACGTAGAGTTGGAGAAAGAAGAGAAAAGAGGAAAAGCCG
Source organism: Vicia sativa (assembly GCA_021764765.1). NCBI lineage: Eukaryota > Viridiplantae > Streptophyta > Magnoliopsida > Fabales > Fabaceae > Vicia > Vicia sativa. Next base: position 53,442,553 of record CM038795.1, on the reverse strand, counting down.
ACGCCGAGAGAAACCGAAAAATCATCGCAAGGTAAGGGGTGATTTTGTTTGGTTAATATGTCTTATGGGTTTTGGGAACCAATGGGATGATTGGGTATGTTAGGAAATGAAATTATAGGTTTATAGCTTGAAACCCTAAGTTGTGTCAGTGTGTGGAGGAATGGAACAGTAGTGTGTCAGATGACTGATAGGAATGTGTAAATTATGCTGTTTGATGTTAAAATGGTGTAAAATGGCTTTGGATTGGTGTTCCCAATAATACAATTCGTGTTTGAAAGTTTGGAAATGGTTATGGATGCATAAAGCTGTCAAAAATATCAAATTTTGCTGTTACAGGTCGTGGAAACCGGTTCCCTGTGGGGAGGAACCGGGTTCCAGCGTAAAATTTCAAATTCTGGGAATTTTTGTAAATGGGAACCGGTTCCCTGTGGGGAGGAACCGGGTTCCCCATACAAAAATCCAGGCTCATTTTAAAACACGGGAACCGGTTCCTGTGGGAGGAACCGGTTCCCATACATTTTCCAGAGCGTGTTTTTGAAAGATTGTGGGAACCGGTTCTCCTGAGGAACCGTTACCACATATTTTCCAAAATTTCTAAAACTTCAAAATTTATATTTTCTAAACCGTAACTCGATTCGAGTGCCGTTTTCGGCGTTATTTCTTAAATTTAAAACTCTACCTCTTGGAAAGGAAAAATATTGTTTTCTCAAAAAATTATTTTAAAAGAGCCGAGTTCCCGATTTTTGAAAGTATGGATTGAATTACGGATGATGGGTAATTAATGCGAATGGTCAGTGTTACCGGATGAAAGCTACTACATACCATGCTATATTTGATATTCATTTATGATTTAAATGCGATATGTCGATGAATGGGCATTGTGTGAAATGTATTGATATTATGATCAGTGGAATAATGTGGCATGCTTTTATGATTGCATGCATATACATTTGTTAATTGGTTCATTCCCATTGTGCGGAAGTGAGCTTGCAGAGCCAATAGACTGACCTGGTTGGAGGTAGTGAGGCTAGATTCTTGACCCAATGGTGTGGGCGGATCATGGATTACACTGTCTTTCCACGAGTAAACGGAGCAGTGGGTGAACGCGGTTCACGTTTGGTACCACATGCATAGAGTCTGCATTGCATATGGAATTGTAACATGTTAGGATGGTTTCCAGTGTTGCAATTGCCATTGTTTGATATATACATGATCATTGTGTGAACTGTTTTCTGCATGGTTTATGATCTGGTGTTTGATTGATGAATTAATATATATTCGATTATTCTGTTGTAACTAAGAACGTATAATACATATTATATTGAATTGAAATCTCTCCCTTACTTTAACAATTTCAGATCCGAAGTGATTAGCTGCTTGGAGTTGGTGAGGATAGCTTTAGATTCGAGTTTAGTCCGCGTGTCAGTGTCGTGCTCTGGTAGATGTAACACTGGGGAAACGATTGTTTGGAATCCTTAACGGATATTTTAAATAGTTTTGAACCATGTTAATTTATTATCCTGGAATAACTGTTGAGTGGTGTATTCGGGATTTAATTATGTTTCATTTCCGCTGATAAACATAATTTTGAGTATGATTTAATTGATGAATACTCTTCAGTGAAAGCATGATGCTGTTTGGTCAAATTTTTATGAATTAAATTGTGACGCCTCTTAATTGTGGATAAACTCTGATTATTTAATTCTATAAAACGCGGGTATTTAGAAGGGGTGTTACAATCTTCCTCTCTTTCCCTCACTTAGCCTCTTACTAATTACTACCTTGCCCTTGGCATCTTTACTCCATATGTTATTCTATTTTATTCATAACAATAATAATAACCTAAATAAGATATTCTATATTATTCCACCATTATAATATCTAAAATAATTCTCACTAATTACTAAAATTCTAAATAATTAATCTAATTATACCACATAGAGCATCACATTATACATCGTATTGATCGAGACTTTAAGAGTCTATGAATTACACTGACTGCAAGTGCACAGTCGTGTCGCGTAGTTTTAAAATATTGTCGAACCTCAGAGACTATAAATCGATCTATCGTACTCTAAACCTACAATGTAAAGCTAAAGTTATCGAATATTTGATTTGGGGAAAATTTTTGGGAAATAAAACTTAGATCTAGTTTAAATATGAATAAAACGGATATCGGTATGCAAGTATCGGTTTTAGGTGATCTGAAGGTTTGTTGGCCAATTTTTCCGATTAATGTAAATTCCTTAGTTCAGTAAGCAATATTTATTTAAAAGCCCTTATCTCAAACTTCCATTCTATTGACCTAGATTATGCTATTAAACCCTAACGTACACTTTCGCTGTCCCGTCGAATTTAAAAATAATTTTTGAAAATAAATAAACCTAATTCGTTTTAAAGTGCTTCCGCTGTATTTAAAACCAATGCCTAGTAATCACTATCCGGTTGAAAACCTCAAACTTCCGCTCTATTGATTTTTAACCTTAGTCCGATTTTTACTTCCATAACAAACCTTTTAAAATTATAATTGAAAATTAAAACCAGAAAAAAGAAGTTTTTATAAAATAATATTTGGCCAGCTAATTTCGGATCCCTTAATTCGATTAACCTACATTCCGATATCGAAACAATATAGCCAGACATAATAGTAATTTCAAGAGCAGAATAACACATAACAATCAATAAACAAATAACCAATATCATGTTAATAATATTCACGCAAACAATCTATTCTAAATATTAAAGCAATTAAAGAAACTTGAAAATAATAAATTTGGAACAGGAACGAGCTTCAAGTACGGGAACACTCCACCTCAAAGTCGGCTGAATTTGTTCTTCGAAATAATTAACCAAAGTAACAAAAACAAGAAAATAAAAATACTATGATCTAACGTAAGTTTGGATCTAGTAAAAATTACACAATAGTTCCCAGTGTAGAAACTATTGTGAGAAAAATATATTTGCCAAAAAAAACTAATGGAAAAGAAACTTGCAGTATTAAAATTTGCTGAACAATAAAAAATAGAAAGCTGATATACAGTACAAAATTCTAGAAAAAACGTGGAACCCTTTCCAATCTCCAAAACTCTTTATTTATAATAATCTATGTAACCACCCTTTGAGAGTTTCTCGTTCGCGTTTGAAATTTCTTGTTAAGGAAATATAGGAGTGGTTGCTGAAGAAACAGAGGAGATATCGTGAATTTTGAAATTGAAGAAGAGATCGTGGTGGGGGCCACGGCTGGTGGGGCGAGCACCCTGGGGTACGTGGCAAAGGCCACTTCGTTGGAGTTATGGGGCGGGCGCCCCTTGTTTGGAGGGAGAGAGAGGTGGACGCCCCTTGGCACAAGGGGGCTTTCATTATAACGGGCGTGGGCTGATTTGTTTTGGGTCTTCGTGTGTTTTCGTGTCACTGCTAGCCCTTTACTTGTTTTACCCCTCTTGTGCTATTTTAACCTCCCATGTTCTTTTTAGTTATTTTCCACTATTTCTTCATAATTCCCTATTTTTTTCTCGAGTATCTCTAAATAGAATAAATACCTGAAACACAAGAGATTCCAGTGTAGTATTGAAATAAAAAAAATGTAAATAAAGGAAAAACAATAATATTATTTATGCGAATTAAGTTGAATAAACGCTACAATTTCGTGTTATCACGTATCCACCAAAGCATCATACAAACTCATGATTAAATCACAATACTCATAATTAACTAATTAAATAAATAATCTAATTATTTCAGGATATTATATGGAGAGTCACAAAAGGACAATGGACTTGAAAATGATGACGGTGTAACTATAAAGAATGTTTCTTCCATGGTAATGTGGTACCTACTGATAATTCAAAGGTTCAAGAGATGATTTTCTAATGTAAATGATGCAAAGAATGTTATATGACATGTAAATGAAAGAGTATGCGATGAAAAAAATTGTCATGTAGTTTAGGGGTGTTTGCGATCATTTAATACCTAGATACTCTTTTATGATTCAGATCAAGACAAAAATATATATAAATAGTGTAAAGTATAATTTAAAAGGTTAGATATATCTCTTTGAATGAATGAAGAAATTTGATATATCAAATTTGATAAATTTGATATATCAAATTTGATAAATTTGATATCTCAATTTTTTTTAAAAAAATATATATGCATTGTAGAATTATACTAGATAATTTATAAATAAATTAAAATAAAGATATAGTTGACATGTCAATGGGTTGGGTTCCTGGGTTCATGAATTTAAAACTTCAAACCCGTTACCCAAACCAAATACCAATGGATTTGAATGAATTGGTTCGAGTTGGACCCGTACATAAATGGGTTAGGTAGAAATAAGGATTGGGTTGGGTTGAGTGAGTGGGTTCGCGGGTCTTCTCGTACCCGTGAACACCTCTAATGTAGTTGGTTCATTATTTTGGAAGAAAATTGATTCGTTGTTTCCAAATTTTGCCCTTGAGCCTAGGAACCTCAGGCTTGGATTTGCCACCAAGGAAATGAACTCGTTGGCAATTTGAGTGCTAATTGTACTTCATGGTATGTTCTTCTCATGATTTACAATATATCTTTGTGGTTGTGCATGAAGCGCAAATATATGATGTTATCAATGATGATTTCGGGTCCAAAACAACCAAGGAACGACATAGATGTTTATTTAACACCGTTGATTGAAGATTCAATAATTTTGTGGGAGGAAGGCGTTGATGTTGTTTATGTGTATACAAGTGATAAATTTAAGCTGCGTGTTATGTTGTTTTGCACAATCATTGACTTTCCTGCATACAATAATTTATTTGGGTACGTCAAGGGACATAAAGTGTGTCATATTTATGAAGATGATACATGCTTCCATTAATTACAAAATGGAAAAATATTGTTTATCTTGGGCATCAAAAATTTCTAATACCTAATTATCCATATCGTAGATTGTGGAAGGCGTATTGCTCCAAAGCCTTTAACCGAGAAGGAAGTTTATAAAAGACATCATGAAATTAATGTTGTCTTTGGAAAGAAACCAAAATGGCCTGTGGAGAAAAATATTTGGAAAAATGGATCGGTGTTCTTTGATATTTCATATTGAGCTAGTCTCGATGTAATATATTGTCTTGATGTGATGCATGTAGAGAAAAATGTACATGATAGTTTGTCTGGAACACTTTTAAACATTAAAGGCAAGAGAAACAATACTAAGAAATCCCGTGAAGATATGGTGGTGATTGGTATACAAGTTAGTCCCAAAAGATATAAGAAATAGAACATATTTTCCCCCAGCATGTCACACTTTGTCTAAAAAAGAAAAAAAGTTTTTTTGAGGTATCAAAGTTCCCCAAGGATACTCATTAAATGTGAAGAAATTTTTGTCAATGAATGATCTCAAATTAGTTGACTTTAAATCTCATTGTTTTTATCTCTTGATGCAACAACTTTTACTAGTGGTTATCTGTGACATTCTACAAAAAATATAAGGATAACCATAACCATATTGTGTTTATTCTTAAATGCTATATATAGTAAAGTCATTGAACCTGGAAATCTAGAAGGGTTGGAACACGAGGCTACAATTTTATGGTGTCAATTGGAGATATTTTCCCCTCCATTTTTTGACATTATGGTTCACTTAGTTGTTAGTTGTTAATCTAGTAAAAGAAATTAGAATATGCGGCCCATTTTATTTATGGTGAATGTATTCGGTAGAGAGATACATGAAGATCTTTTAAGGGTATACAAAGATTCCATAACCGTCCGAAAACTTTGATCGTTGAGTGATACATCACAAAATAAGTAATTGAATTTTGTACAAACTATTTGTCAAATCGAACTCTATAGAAATTCCCGAATCTCATCATGATGGAAGATATGATGGTAGAGGTATTCAAGGTTGAAATGTTAAGATATTTAACTTATATGTTTTTCTTCAAGCATATTTGTATATATTGAATAACGTTAGTGAAATTCAACCTTACTCGATCGTTCACAAAAGTCTTATCACAGAAAATTTCCACAAATGAGTGAAAAATGTTGTTGACAAAGCATAACAAAACTTTCATAATTTAGTTTAATGAAAGGATTTCTAAAAATAGTAGTGCATCAGCGACGATTAAATGAATATCACATATTCCAAAGTTTAATGTAATAATTTGGAGTGCATACAACATTACTAAATATTTATTCAATACAAAATTAAAGGATAATTGTAGTAACACACAAAATAGTGGGGTTATGATTGAAGTTATATTCATGTACTTCTCTAACTAGAAAGATAAGAATCTTACTGACATCTAGAGCATACTTTATAGGTCATTTAGGAAATTTTTGAGATTGATTATGTTATTTTTAACGTGACCTACTTAAGTGCAAGTGGTTTAACCAGTATTTTAAACACCGTTCTGACCGATCGAACCGAAAATCAGTCAAATAATTGGTTTGGTTCAATTGTTGGATCAAATTTGTCATCAAACCGGTATGAACCAGTGTAAACTAGGAAAACTAGGAAAATCGACGATTTTTTAAAACCAGTGGTTCAATTACATTTTTATTTTTTTAAATTTTTTATTTTTAATTTTTAATTTTTTTAATATAAAAAAATCAAAACGACGTTGTTTTGATTAAAAATAAAATAAAATAAATAAAATAAATAAAATAATGATATCATTAATTGAAAACATTTTGCACAAGCGATTAATTTTGTTGCGGATGGTTTTGATATTGAAGAAGGAGATCATAATAATTAACCTCGGGTCGCTCAAGTTTTCATGCTTTTATTCCTGATTCATTTTAAGCTGATATCACCCAGCAACTGTCAGACACGACATTCAACATGTCTTGGAATTTTAGTAATTTTGATCAATGATTAGATCACATGGACATAATTTGACATAATGGATACAAGTTTTGCTTTCTTGACTTGAAGCTTACTTTGACAAAGAAACCGAGGATAGTTTAACTAGATTTTGAACTTATTGATTGTTTTGCATTGTAACGATAGAAAAGACAAAGTTGAGCAAAAGAATCACAAATCTCAATGACTAAAAAAATAAAGAATATTTCACTAGATGTCTTTCTAAAGTATATCTGTAACAATACAAAATCCCCATGAAAATGAGGTATATGCATTAACAAAACACAGAGATGCAGCCCATTGTTTGTATCTGTACACAACCTAAATCTAATCTAAAGGTTTTATACAATAGGAAAAAGATTCAAAACCAATAGCCAATTTCCGGAATCATCGGTCATGGCTCCTGTTCTTGCATTCTACAATCTAAACCAAAACCTGGTCTTCCAAATTTCATGTACAACATAAGGCTCATGAGGCTCTGTGAACATTCACATTCTCATGAACACTCAATACAACATTCCTCATCTCAGGAAAGACGGAGACAAGTAGAAGTTCCAAAATTGCATACGCGAGTTGTTTCACACATACAGTAGACTAAAAAGCAAACAAGACAGAGAATCGTTAGTCTAGCAGATTTTTTTTCAAGGAGACGCCAAAAGTAAATGCAAACACAAGAAAGAAGTTTGCAACAAGTGAATACAGCAATGAAGTAGGAATGTAACCTGACTGAAGTAATATATATCCCTCGCACAACGTCTGTACTGCTTATGTCCAATCAAGCTCACTAAAGTTGTTGGAGCTCCATCTGATGAAATTGGAGATAAGATAACTTCATATGTAAAAGTTTGAGGTGTAAATTATGAGAATGCAACTACCATGTTTTCACCCTTCATTAGATTCTAAAGACATACAAAGAAACTTCAAAATACCATAATGTTTAAAGGCCCCTTCAGCAAATATGACACTAAGTTCACCGGAAAATATCTTCAACAGAGTCTAAAGTTATAGACAAATCGTAAATTTGAACAAATTAGTGATCACTAAAATGTTTCCTTTCATATCTTTATGGTTGCAGAAATAGTACTCCATAAATACTTGATTGAACTGTTCAACTATCCCATCTGTTCAACTGTTCAACTATTACTTAGATACCTAACTATTACTAAAGCACCTCAATAGTAACTTAATTGCTCCTAGATTCTTTGAATCAATCTTCTCATCTCAGGTCCTATCATTATCATATTACTTTTTTACAATCAATTTTGTGAAAAGAGTAGGCTGGAAGGGTATAATTACCAACAAGCAAACCATGGGGCATGACAATGACAAATAAACCGTGAGTTGTCATTGCAAATGAATCATACTTAACAGGGTATTTTATTACTCACAGACTCAACTTCGAAGAAAATAACAAAATATGCAGGTATGGAGAATAAACAAAGCTTCAAAGGTGGGAGAATATATCCATTAACTACCAATCTAAAATTAATCAACATAGATTTCTCCGTAAGATAAAACTTACCGAACAGTAATTTCTTGATGTCACTTTCTCTACGCGCAGCCTCAAGTTGTTGCTCGAAAGACCCAGATTCGTGTTTTGTGATGTTGCGCCCCTCAGATCCACTTATTGTTTGAGAAGACTTTTGATCACTGCCACCGTTTGTCGTATGAAGTGTCCCTATTCTCAAAAAAAATGTACCACCAGGCCAGAGGAACTGAAAAATACAACCACACAACATGAAACATATACACAGGCCAATGTACCTAACATAATTTTTTCATTTTTGTTCAAGAAAAGGAAACTGTAAATTTAAGGAAACACTTTATCCCTTCACCAGTAACTTTGACTCTGACAAGAAAGATTAAAACAACAGCTAAGCCTTTTCCCACTAGGTGGAGTCGGCTACATGGATCAACTTTCGCCATATGTTCTATCAAAGACCATACTTCTATCCAAATTATTATTCTCGAGATCTTTCTTAATAACTTCTCTTATAGTCTTTCTAGGTCTTCCTCTTCCTTGAATTGTTTGTCTTCTCTCATTACTACAGAATCTACATGTCTTCTCCCTACATGCCGAAATCACCTACAAGTCTTCTCTCTACATACCCAAACCACTTAAATCTATCTTCCACCATCTTCTCTACTATAGGCCCTACCCCCGACACTCTTATAGGTGCCTACTCAGACAAGATTAGCAATTTTAATTTTCTGTGCACCAAACAGAGAACATAAAAAACACAAGCTGCGCTGAGCATTTCTTGATGAAATTTTTCATTAAACTTTTGGATAACCTTGAACATATCCCATATTTTATTTCACATCTAACGGAAATATGCAGGTTAAAAAGGAGGAGATTAGAAGACAATTGTTCCATGTTAATAAAAAATTTTAACACCAAAAAGAATAACAAAATACTGGATCAAGTAAAATTTAAGCAACATCAATCAATCAACGACCAAGAGGCGACTTAGTATAAGTAGTTTTGAGGATACTACACAGCAACTGTGAACCCTAAGTTAATTTCATTAGAATCCACAAAGTAGCTTATTGAAATTGGGCTCTTGTGGAAAAAGATGAGCTAGATGTATTAAAACCTTTTGGGGCTAATAAGAGCAAAATAACAAGGCAGTGAAATTAGGTTAAAAGGTTCTAGATTCATTTTATTAAAAATAAATAAATAAAAGCTTTATTCATCCGATAGATATATGGCCATTACTCGGGTTATTGATAACCAAGTAACCTAGTTTTACTCTGTTAATTTGTATAAAAAGCTTCATTTCTCCGAGTTGGCATATAATGTCCCAGTCGGCATTTAATGTCCCAGTAAAAGACGTTTGAAAATCCTTACATCTTGGAGCCACCGAATCCCATATGCAACAGTATCCGCTTTCCGAAGCAAATGAATCTGCCTCAGGAGCCAATCATCAATAGCATCTTCCATCACCAACTGTAATATCTGTTTTGACATCCAAAAGACTTGTCTTCTGCATTAACAGAAACAGTGAGATTAGCTACTTCTAAGCCCAGGAAATTAAACAGAACAACAGTGTCATTCAAGATACTTATTTGGTGATATTAGCTACTTCCAAATCTGTGAAATTAAACAAATCAACAGCATGATTCAAGATACTTATTTTGTGTAGTCAAATCCACTCAGCTTAGAAGTAACAAAATTTAAAACAACTTAAGAATGTCGAAGCCCGCCGATATCAGACTGAAAAAAGAATTAAAAATGAGGCTTGATATGTTGAACTCAAATTTAATTTAAATATAACAATGAGAGGTGCAAGCATAAAACTCTAACTCACTTCACCGTGTGGTTTCAAATCATATCACAATTCAAAAGGGCCTTTAAAACCATGAGTTGTTACGTGCAATGCAAGTCTAGGAATGAGTCGGGTCTAATACCGATCAAAATTAAATGATAAAATAAGATAACTTGCAAACTAAATATATTTAAAAAGGCAACAAAAAAGAAACGCTCTGCAAATCGGTATAAGAATAAAAAAAATTAGACAAAATTATAGTGTTAGGTATTGTTATTAGCAATTACTGACTTGAATAAACAGAAGGACCAAATAGAGTAATATACCTTATCCAACCTCTCTTCTTAAGTTTAAATATTGTGTCGACCAAATTCAAAAGAGGGACACTGACATTAGATGGGGACCACTGCAAAAAAAAAATCAAACTTATCAATGTTTATAAAATGTGTTTTAAACCAAAAACAGAAGGGTTTGCATAAAAATAAATGCAAAAATCCAAAAATGTCCCGTGTAATCCCAAGTAAAACTCCGTTCCTGCTCCCTCCAAGTTCTCAAATCACTATTATTTAGAGAAGAGTAGGGGCTACACCAAGCATGTTTCCAGAATACTTTCCCGAACACCAATATGTTTGCCTAATGCTTCTCGTTTTTTAATTTATGAAAGAAATAACAAGTTATTGGAAACAGCTTCCTACCAAAGCATTTGGCAAATATTGGGGGTAAAAGAGATTTAAAGACCAGAACAAGTCTGTGAAAGTTAGGATGCCCGATAATAGTTCAGCTTCTTCAAATATTTGGTGGATTAATCTAATGGGTAACACAACAGCCAACACAAGAAAATGAACCAAGCTTTTAGCGTGCTGATCAATGAACTTAGTAAAGTACAGATCCTTTTCTTTTATTAGTTTAAAGTTTTTTGTTAGAAAGGGAGAAAATAAAGCAATGGAAGTATTAATGTTGTATGATTTTCATCACGGCTTGGTTATAAATGATATTCCTTGGCAAATCATGCTGCATTCTAGACTGTAATATATTCCAGAAACAATAACCAGCTAGTAAATAATCTAAGCACACACCGATAATTACTAGAGCAGAAAGTCAAGTTTCTCAATCATAAATACTTAATATAAAGAGTAGCTTCGAGAAGCAAACTCAGCAAACTACACAGACCTCAGGTGGCACTCCAACAGGATCCTCCAACTTATTGCGAGTAAGAACTAAATTTGCAGCTGGATCATCATTGCTAACCCTAGCTTCCACCGACAGATCACGCTTTCTATCAAAATCCAAGTTGCTGGACTCTTCAGTATGGTCTGTTGAAAGTGGTGGGTGACACTTCGAGATCAATGCATTGTCAGATTGCCATCCATTATCTTGTACTTCTTCTCTGTCAATATTATCATGGTCTAAATTACTGTTCCTATCACCGTCCTCAGTATCAGAGCTTAGCACACTTTCTGTGGCACTTTGTTGTGGGGTACTTTTATCCAATTCATCTGCATTCCAGGACAAGTACATTGTGGTAGATGTAGAAGGTCCTTCATTGAAGAGGGTTGGTGATCCACTAACCTTTCGCCTTAAACCATCTGAAACCCCCTTGAATTGGCGTACAATATCATCCACAGCATCATCTACATTGACTATTGATATAAAACATTCAAACATTGTGTTTGAAATCAGTACACAGAAAAACCCAAAAAAATAAAATTAAAAGGTATATAAATTAAAAGAAAATAAAATTAATCTCTTATAAATAGTTAATGAACAATCCAGTTCATTTTACAAAGAAAATGAAAGAGAGCTCTAGTGCAAAACAGTTTCTAACAGAAAAGTCATATCATAAAATACATCATACTAGCTGCATGGCCTCCTATTATATCCTGCTCACACCCACAACAATGACAGAAGTTTATGTTTAAAGGCTTAAATCCCAAATCACGGAGAAAAGGTATACTAGAATGGCAGAGCATGAAGCTCTTTTTTTCCACTTTTACTCAATCTTTCTTCTTAATGTATTATAATGGTAACTGGGCTTTTAACGATTTCACAAGTTTAATAATAGAATTCCTAATCAAACATGCTATTAATTCAGAGAAGATTGACAAGAGAGACCACACCATACATGAAATAGCTACAGCCTGAGTTCTTAAACTTCCTTATGACATAAAACCAAAAGGTTGCAGCTAAAAATTATATACCTGCCAAGGTCTTTATCACAGAAGAAGATTTCCCAAAAGAGTAATTCTACAGGAATAAAAGAAACAATAGTTTGTTAGATTCTCATTTTTTTAACCCAAAAATTACCAAGAGGGATTATAAAAAGGTAACTCGTCAAAAGCAATGATAAGAAACATGAAGCAGATACACACCTTTGAGGAAACACTAAAAAAGTCCCATACTTCATGTTGTTCAGCAACATTAGCTATTGATAGAAGATCCTGATGTAAGACAGCATAATTTAACGAAAGTCAGAATTAAACAGTAAAAAAAAGAAAAGGAATCCGTCTATTTAAAGATTATTACTTTTTTTGAACAAGGAATAAAATACCTGGAGATATTTATCAAGCTGAATGCAACGCTGATGTACAAAGGCATCATCAGTGCTTGAGGAAAATATCCTTTTAGGAGGCAAATGTAATGTGTAATTTGGAATATCTTTAAGATGTCGATGCAATCGCTCAAAATTTCTATATCTGTATGCCACCAAAAGATATTATTGTAAAGTCAAAGCACAGAAATAAAGACAGAACAAGCAATTTTGAGATTTGAAGATGGAGAGACTTTATCATATTTATTCTGTATTGTGGAGCAGTTTAAACTCAAAAAAGGAGAGAGGGATATTAGACAAGAAAATATAATTCGGTGATCCTAGCATTTTATTTTGTCATTAGAGAACCAAAAGAAATTATGGTCGCCACCTATGATAAAGTCAAAGTACAGAGATAAAGACGGAACAAGCAATTTTGAGATTTGAAGATTCTTAGAATTTGGGCTGGGTCTAACTCAACTCATGTAAATCGGCTTGTAAGGTGAGAAGTGCCCCATTTTATAAACATATTTTTAGATTATATCTCATTTAATATTGGACTCCACGCACACACCACACACCACACACCACACACCTAGGATTGGACATCTAGAGTGTGACCCGAGTGGCCTGATAACAAGTGACCCGGTAGCATGTGGGTTGGCTCTTGGATTGGCTCTAATGTCATCCTAAAATTTGGGTTGAGCTTAACTCAACGTACGAAATTAGTCTCTAAGGCGAAGAGTGCCCCCACTTCATAAACTCATTTTCCGGTCATATCTCTCACTCAATGTAAGACTCTTAATAAACCTATTTATATTGTATGATTAAACCCAAAATAGGGAAAAGAAGAAGATTAGACAAGAAAGCAAACCTTCTTTTTACAAACCAAGTTCTATCTTGTGCATCAGTAACTGCAATTGAGTAGACAGCAAAAGATGTGGCCCCAATTTTCTCAAAATATGCTCCCATAACCTGCAATGTTTAAGTAGACAAAACAATAATCCACAAGCACCCACAGTGAAATATCAGAAATACTATCAGTTCAGCTCTGATTTATAGAAGAGTACACGGGTAAAGAAAGATTCTAGATCAATGTGCTTTTTAGAATACCAGTATATTTCAAAGCTATTAAAGCCAAAATGCATACCCGGCACCGGAGCTTTGGAGCTAATTGCCCCTCTTTCCGAACTATCATGTCAGAAGAACTCTTTCCCCGAAATCTTTCACTGTGCCTCTCAAATTCCGGGTTGTAAAACTCTGAAATAATGGAGCTGCTTTCTTGATTAGGTTGAATTCCCAAGGCAGAGGCACTGCTAGACCTCTTCAGTGAACTTTTATACCCATCTGAAGCAACATCATTTATACCCTTCACTTTATCAACACTAAGCTGCCCATCAAAAGGGAGTTTCTTGTCAGGATTTGGAGAAGTTTCTGACCTATTTGTTCTTGCAACATTTTGTACAGTATCCGAAGCCAAGTTATGCGTTGAAGGTAGAGAAGACTTCACTTCTGCAACTTCATACTTTTCACGTTTACTCACTAATGTTTCCTGGGCCACTTTTATATTTGGCAATGAACTGTCAGTAGCAGGACTCTTAGTGGGAAGATTCTTAGATCCAGGTTTGACAATTTTGTTCTCTTTCCTTTTGTAATTCCTTCCTTTGGCCCACATGTTCTCAAGATTCTCAGGCATGAGAATTTCAGTTCTCCTCTGAGTTGCAACCTCCAACATTCGTGCCCAATCAGCAGGCTTGGCCTGTGAAGATTCTTGATGGAGTGGATTATATTGTAATGATGTTTCTCCCCGGTCACTCCTGTTAACTAATGTCATACCAGTTACTTGATTTAAAGATGGATGCTTATTAGAGGCTGTAAGATTGTCGTTTCCGCCTCCAGTAGCAACAGAGCGGCTGTGACCATGACTTGCTACATTAGTTGATTGATCACCACCCGTCCACTTTTTACCGTCATCATTAAGGAGTAGTAGAAGGGATTCAATGAGCTCATTTATAAACCTGATAAAAATAGATACATATTTTATTACAAGTATGATGTAAAAACTAAAAGAAACAAAGTTGAAAAATGCTAAACCAAAATGATATTTTTCTTAATTAAATCAGGAAGCAAATGCTCTGCAAATTATTTATTAAAATGTTTTTAACTATTGCAGTTAAACATGTAACATAAAATCATTCACGTGTCTTCACCAAAATCCAAATAGCAAAAGCTTTTGGTATAAGTGACAGTGATGTCTATGGCAGATGGCGGATAATAGCAGCGAGCCAAAAATCCCCCATGAAAATTTATATTCACAAAAAGAAGAAACAACACCAAGAACACCAAAAAAACAGAATTCATAGGACTTGGGAAAATAGAATTATAAATAGAGAAAACTATAATTGAGGTATCAATCACAGAAAAACAGAATAATATATTGAAAAATAGAAAAACAGAACTTCTCTTCAAGTCCCAGACTTCAAAATTAAACAGAATTCAAGTACTCTTAAAGTTCCAGACTTCAAAATATTCAATTCAAAGTATAAGAACTTCTCAAAACATTCAAAACAAAAGAACTTCTATTCAAGTTCCAATCTTCAAAATAAAACAGAATTATAAAGACTTGAAAAAAACAAAACACTTCTCATCCAATTCTCCAAAATAGACATTTTAAGGTAAATATCTCTAATCTTCTTCTCGTACATCGCCAAATTCCGTCATTTTAGCAAACTCCTCCTCCTGTTCTGCCACTGCTACATCATCATAGTTTATATATTCTAATTTTTCTTCATCAACCTTGCTAACCCACAATGCCACTGCTTTTCCATGGTACTATGCAATCACCATGTGGCTTCCATAACCGCAATTTGAGATGAGTGGTTCTCAACAAGAAGTTGGAGCCTCAGTGACCAAGTTTCAAGAGACCGATCCTTGTCATTACCATCTTTGATAGAAACCTACTCATAAACAAAAGGAAATAGGGAAAATCCATTTGAATTACAAAATAATACCGCAGAACTTCGAGGGTCTGCACCTCCCCAAATGCCAAACCAAATGCCAAAATGACCCCTTTCCATCCAAATTACAAGGCATCCTCTCACTCTCTCTCAATCACCCTCTATATTTATAGGGAATACTCTCATTCTCCTAATTAATTAACTCATATTCTAAAACTACAGTTACATATGTCAATTACTGCATTTACATATAGTTACATATGATAGTTATACTTAACAAAAACTGTCTCCTTTGGACTAACAAGACCCTTACTGTCCTAATTAAGACCTCATGTCTAACAATACTCCTCCCTTATACTATCACCTTATCCTCAAGAGAATAAAATCAAAGCAATCACAAAGCTACTTTACTGGCATTGACATTAAAAGCAATGTGTTTGACAATCTTGCAGCCCAATTTAGCTTCTTCGGTCCCACAGTTGGGAGGACAGATCACCAAACATTTGGAATTATTGTAGGGGCATTTGTTGGTCTTCCCGGTGAAACTCTTAGTTGTCATTGTGTGACAGACAACACCCTCGTTTGGCGGTTTCATCAGCGAAAATACAGCCAACACACAAGAAATTCCTTCACTTTTCTCGGCTATAGACATTAGACCCTTCCTATCTACAGGTTAGATTTCCGTTTGGTGGTTCTTCTTTCAGAGACAATTTTGTTTTCTTGATTGTACTTTGTTGCAAGCCTTCAATTTTCACTTTTCGCTCACTTTTCTTTTATCTTTGAGCATTCCGAAACAACAAACTCACGGCCTCCTTCTTTATTAGAGTTATTTTCTTACCAATAGAGACCTCCTCACAAATCTGAACATTATAAGAATACCTACCTCTCTATCAGAGCCATTTAAAAGGAAATGAAAACAACCCGGTTTTGTCGGGATGAGTTAAACCTGTTAAGAGTCCCACATCAGACAATATATGGCCTGAACATGTGTTTATAAGTGGGAACAATCCTCACCTTACTAGCCGGTTTTGTAGGGTTGAGTTAGGCCCAACCACATGTTTTAAGATGGTATTAGAGCCTCATCTAAGATCCATTGGGCCACCCACCATTTAGTTCCACGCTCCAGCCCTAATTCTTGGACGTGAGAGGTGGTGTTAAGAGTCCCACATGGGACAATGTATGGCCTGAACATGTGTTTATAAGTGGGAACAATCCTCACCTTACAAGCCGGTTTTGTAGGGTCGAGTTAGGCCCAGCCCACACGTTCTAAGAAAATCCAACCCACATATTCTAAGAACTTATACACACATATGTAAAAACATCAAAATTATAATCCAAACCAAAAGAAGGGCCCAACGCGTTTTTTTACGATCTTTCTCGAATCGTAGCACTCTCAAGCATCCTTGGCAGGTAAGATTTAACGATCCACCACTCGATCTTAACTACAATGCACTTAGCTTCTTTTAAAGCAAATGTTGTAGATGAATTGTAATAGAATTGAGCTCAATGAAAATAGAATTCAGAGATCAATTGAATATATCTCTTAATTTCAAATAGTAGATGAAGGGCATAAGCTAGCCATATATAGTATAAATTCATATGCGTGTCCTCGCCTAACAACTTAGATTTTTTAGATAGTTAGTCAATTATGTTCTTGATTAAACAATATGGTATTTACTATTTTAAACCGATCTCTTAAAGTTTAGGAATTAGTTTTTGATGAAACATGAGGATCTGATAGATGGAAAGAACCTAAAACCATTTGTTCGAAAAGAAACAAAATGATCATGATTAGCACATCTTAGACTTATGCCACAAAATCTAATTATTATTCACAGCTTCTTGCATTCTTTTCCATTTTTATGCAGACATCAGCCAAAGACTCGTTGTCAACAAATATGTCCCTAATGTCTAACAATGTTGACTCCGGTAAATGGATATAAAAAAAGTATAAAAACTCAATCTTTCATATCTAAAGAATATGAAAATGATTATTTTTCCATGAATACACTTGACTACCAAAATATGGTGTAAAACTACTTTAAATATATAGTTTTTTTTTGTTTTGTTTTAGTAGGATCTTCCAATTTTTGTTACGATGTTATGGTTTATGATCTTGCTACCATCTCTCGATCTTAGAAAATAATTGAGTAGGATCTTCAGATCTTAGATACAATTTAATGTTTTATGACCTTGTTATCCCCTCCCCTCTCTCGATCTTACAAAATAATTGAGTAGGATCTTCAGATCTTAGATACAATTTTATGTTTTATGATCTTGTTACCCCCTCCCCTCTCTCGATCTTACAAAATAATTGAGTAGGATCTTCAGATCTTAGATACAATTTTATGTTTTATGATCTTGTTACCCCCTCCCGGTCTTATGCAAGATCCAAATCTTGACAACTTACTAACTCCTAACACCCTAAATCCTATCATGATTTCTCCCTACACACATTCAAAATATAGGAAACTTGCTACTGTGTATAATGATTTCACCTCTCAACCTTCAAGGTAATATCATCAATGCCCTCACTTTTTCTAGCTTCAAAGTTTTAAATCCATATCTTCAACAAAAAAAAAAAGCCAAAACCGAATACGAACACCTTGGACTTGTTTGACAGTGACATAACATAGGAGAAGGCGGACGATAAAGTAGAGCCATACCCCACATGATAACAATGTTTGACAATTATTTTCATTACTCTCTTTTTTTATTTTCCTGCTTTCTGCCTACTTAACCAAGTGAGTCCTGAATATATTTTTAACCAAGGAAAAAACACCTCACTCCCAATTAAACACGCATTACTTAAAAGACTGTAATCAAAATCTTGAATATGATGCAGCAACAATCTTCCATAGAGCCCATATTAAAGATCCACCACCCAAAAATGAATAAAAAATAAATGTATGACAAAATATTCAACAACGTACACAGGGCTTGCCAAATTCATAATAGGCTGCATCACCAAGCAAGTCATAAGTTCCCGAGCTATTGAGCGAATCACTGGACATTGAGCTTCTCGTTGTCTTAGTACGGTGGCTAAAAGTGCAGTCATTAGCCTCTGAAGAACCTATAAAAAGAGCATTCGTCAGATAAGATAAAATAAATAGCTCTCAATAGAAACATATATAACATCGGAACACTCCACTGATCCACTCACACCTTGTACTCACTCTCAGGAGATATTAGTGCTGGATGAAGCTCCTTAGAGTTCAACAAATGAAATTTCAATCTGTCATCCCTCTCCTCTGAAGACAATGTTTTCATAACATCGACGCCTATAGCAGCTTGATTTCTTCTAAAAAGTTCCAAGTGCTCGCCTATTAAATCAACTAAATCCCTGGAATGCAAATGAATCCGAAGACAGTTAGTAGTTTCCGTAATACTCATGTTGGCAGCAATTATGGGAGATGAAAAATATCATACCTAGTCAACAAGTCAACAATATTTATCTCTTTAACTCTGGCTGATATTTCAGCAAGAACATCCATGATTATAGCATGTATCTGATCAGGAAACTCCCTATCAGGAGTAATTTCCGAGTACCACAAATCAACTACAAAATCCTTCAAAATCTTATCAATAAAATCCCCCATTGCTTCTTCAACAACAGGAGAATCAATTTTCCTCTTCCACTTAACCGGGGAAGGCGCACTAGAAAGCCGCGGATCATTCAGCAACAACTGTTTTTTCTCTAAATGAGATAGATACGTGTGTGATCTAGGCTTTCGAACCTTCCAACGAAACTCGACATTATTTACAAGAACGCGCAGAGCACAAACAAATAGAATCGACATCGGTACATTCATCCACATCGATTTACTCGTATCTGTGAAAGATAATAATCAACATGAGTAACGCAAAATCAATTGAACCATTACCACACAGTAGAAACAGAATTGCAAGTGAAAAATGCTTACTGGTGAGGAAGTAAGAAACGGCAAAAATAGAGATGAACCACCAGAGAGTTCGGAGCTTGAACTCTTGGATCAGATCATTGACACTCTCCATAGGGTTCTTCTTCATTGAACTTTAACCGCCGAAATCAAAGAACGGTGTTAGAAATCATGGAGAAACCCTAGCCTGTGTTTGAGTTTGATTGATTCCTTTTGTTTACTGGTTTGAAACGAAGAGAAAGTGTAAAATACCTGGAATTGAAATTGAAAAGAATATTCTTGGGGGTGGTGTTGTGGTGGCTGGTGGGTTATGAGTTGGTCCTCTTTTGTTAAGTGCTGCCACCGGTGATAACGATTACGTGCGTGACATGTAAATGTTAATTCGTTTTTTTTTTCCTTTTTCACGGAGCGTCACGTTATTTAACTTTGCATGTTGAATTTTGTTTTAAAATATGTTAAATTTTATTTTAAAATATGTTGCACGAGATTTATTAATCTTTTTTAGTTCTCGATTTTTCCTTTTCACGAGATTTCATTTGCTTATTTGATTTCTTTTTTCAGATTCATTTATTCTTTTTCTTTTTCTTTTTTTTTTTAAATAAAGGAAAGATGTCTCATATAATTTTGTACTTCTCTTCGTTTAATAGACTCGTCAAGTTATTTTCCTTTTAATAATTGTTTTTTTTTCACACGGCAAATAAATATAGGTGTTGTTGTTTTTGTGTTTTAAAAATCTGACCGGACATCAAATTAGTGAGGGTAGTAAGTCATTGATCGAACCGCATGACAAAATCGGGTTGAATCGGATAACTCGGTTAAATAGATCGGTCATTATAACAAAATTATATAGATATAAAACTTGTCAAATTGAATGATTTCGTCTCTACAAAATATAATTAGCAATTAAACTTTTTACAAACATCATAGCATAAATAAATTTACAAGTTCATAATTTAAATTTAAATTTTAAACATAAGTATCGCATATAATAAAATAGCACAAAATTACAAAGTTTAATTACAACATAATCTAATAAAATAGTTTATAACAAAATAATTTCATTGTCTACTATATTTAGTTTTAAGGAGCATAAATTATTTCAATGTTGAAATCTCCTTCTTCGATATCAAAATCATCTGCAACAAAATCAATTACATTGACAACATGTTTCTGGTCAATGATATCATAATTTTATTTTATTTTTATTTTTTATTAATTAATTAAAAAGATTAGTCATTTTAATTTTTAAAATTAAAAAAAAAAATACAATTGACCAATCGATTTTGAAAAACCGCTGATTTTCCCGCTTTTATAATTTTGATCGATTCACACTGGTTCAAAGACATGTCCGATCTAATAATTGAACCAGATCAATTATCTAATCGGTTTTCGATTCGATCGATCCGGTTCGATTTTTAAAATTGTTGTTTTCACTTTTATTTCTTCATCTCATACTTTTGAAAATTTGTTTGGGACACATCCTCTAAACATTGTCTTAAGTCTTAACATTGTAATTTTTTTAGATCAATTTATGTTAAAGTAAAATCAAATTAAAATCAAGTTTCAATAAAGTGAAATGAAAATGAAGTAGTCACTCACAAAAACAAACCAAAATTTTACACAAATTTCTTTCTATTATTTTCAAATCACTTCTATTATCTAGGTAGATTTTTAATGTTTGTTTTTTATTTAGTTCTTTCACATTTTATTCTTTTGTACTTAATTAATATCTTAATTATCACTTGTGTATTGATAGTGTGTCCATCTCTCCTTTATGTAATTTATTCTTTTATTATTTTTATTGTTTTATTTTTTTAATTTTATTTTATTATGTTTACGAATGATTTTCAATTCACGAAATAATGTGATAATTAAAATCAATTATTTCCACGATAAAAACACTCGATCAATATCGAGTTATTTTCAAAATTAAAAACCAATTCAAAAATCATTTGTCACCTAAGAGAGAACTTTTCCAACACTTGCCTGTGTTGATTCTCTCTTCCAACACTCGTCTGTGTCGACCCTTTCGCCCATATGTGAACCTTTTAAATCATATCGTAGTTCTCAAAACTATATATGACTTTAGTTCTTCATTGTAACAGAGGATACGTAGGAGCGAGATCCAACATCTCGTTAGACAACCTTTTTCTTTCTTTTTTTCCAACACTAGTCTGTGTTGATTTAAACAACCTTTTAAAAATTTTAAAAAAAACAACTTTTGCCTAAGTGCGAGCCTTTTTTCACTTTTCGCCCAAGTGTAAGTTTTCTTCATCTTTCACCTAAGTACGAGTCTTTTTACTTTATCGCCAAAGTGTAAGTCCTTTTCCAAACACCTTTTATCGCTCAAGCACAAACCCTTGTTACCCTTTCTCCATCACTCGCCCGTGTTGGTCTAGACACTTGTCTGTGACGCCCTAACCCAAAACATTTAAGCCCCGAACTATGAACCTTTGATTTTCTCATTGCATCATGAGAATATTGAAACCACCCGGCTGAACTTCCGACTGATAGGGGTATATCAATGGAGTCGCCATCGAACGTCTTTTATCTCACGACGGAGAAAGGGAAACATCGAATAAATCTGAAGGGGAGAAATTGCGGTCCTATGACCGAGAAATCGAGAGAATCTAGGTAAGGGAGTTAGTTACGCGAGGGGAAGGGATTAACACCCCACACGTCCGTAGTACTCTACGGTATCCACTTTCTATTTCTAGCTAAAAGGTGTGTAATATCTATCTATGCTTAATCGCTACAATGCATGCAAAGGAAAAAAGGAAAATAAAGAAACCACGGGAAAAAGAAGAAAGTATTTACGAAGTTTGCTCGATCGAGCCCCATGACAAGATGTTTACGTATTCCCGCGTGCAATGGGAAAGTTAGAGCGTCGTAGTTCGACTCACTTGTTTTGGTGGGTTTTGTGTTTTTTACTTGTGAAAAGGGTTTTAAACACAAATGAAAAGGCGCACAAAGGCGAAAAGAGTTTGTGTTGGTTGGTTGTTTTTACCTTGAGAAAGAAGTTCAAACCATTATTAAGTGTTATGTTTCAAAGGGAAAAGAAAAAAAACAAGTTTTAGTTTTATTATATGCATGGATGCAAAAATGAAACTAGCAAAAACAAAAGGGAGACTAGCTAAGTACTAACCCTAATGTTGACATGCAAAGGTTAGACCTAGGGTTAAGAAAGTAAGGGAATCTCTACCTATGTTGACATGCAAAGGATGTAGATCCTAATATCTAGGCTAGAGAACATATCCTAACCGAGCACTTGAAAAAAGAAACAATCAAGCATGCACAATCCACAAGTAGAATCGCCCTAAACAGGTCTTTAAATAAACCAGAGGGGTTCCTGAACATGCTCCAACTACGGAAGCCCCATCATGCATCTCTGTTCCTACTTCTCATGGCAAAAGAAAGTTGTAAAGCCCTATTTCTCATGATATCTAGGAAAGCTATAAGAGAATGCGATAAATGGTGTAGAAACTATCGAACGGATATAGAATCTGAAGAGCACTGCAATCTAATGAAATACTCCGGAAAACTTCAAGTCGTAGGTGTACAAGCACAAGAACGCCTGCAAGAAGGGAGTTAGACCCGAAAAATAAGCAAAAGAATGTATACGTGGGTATACAAACATCGGAGAAATGTATCGTATGTATATGCGACACAAGCCCCTACATCGAACAGAGCTCAAACAATGAGCATGGCTAGAACTTTGTTAGAATCAAGAAAGAACATAAAAATGCACCAGCACAGGTCGCGCTAAGCCCGCTATACCGCGCTAAGCGCGACCCAAACAGAAGCCACCGCGCTTAGCCTGCTCTGGACCGCGCTAAGTGTGACCTGCAAAACAAAAAGTCAGAAAGTTTGGCGCTTAGCGCGCTCCTGGTGGCGCTAAGCGTGGTCTGCAGCCTGCAAAAATGTTGTCTTTGGCCCAGATCACCTGTCCATGATGTTCTCATGTCGAAAGACGATCCACACAGTTAGACCACAGTCCCATAGCAAATAAAAGTCAAGTGAACATGCGAGGAATGCAAATCGAAACGATAAATCCAATGTTCATAGATGAAGAGCCCATGCATGAACATGCGAGGAATGCAAATCGAAGAGATAAATCCAGTGTTCATAGATGAAGAGCACGTGCATGAACATGCGAGGAATGCAAATCGAAACGATAAATCCAATGTTCATAGATGAAGAGCCCATGCATGAACATGTGAGGAATGCAAATCGAAGCGATAAATCCAATGTTCATAGATGAAGAGCACATGCGAGGAATGCAAATCGAAACGATAAATCCAATGTTCATTTGTGAAATTAAATGCATGAACATGAGAAGAATGCAAATCGAAATGCTAAATTCGATGTTCATTTGTGAAATTAAATGCATGAACATGAGAAGAATGCGAGTTATGATGACAATCCTAATGCTCATGTAAAGAAGCAATGCATGAACATGCTAAGGATGCGAGTTACGATAACAATCATAATGCTCATGTAAAGAAGCAATGCATGAACATGCTAAGGATGCGAGTTACGATAACAATCCTAATGCTCGTGTGGTGATAGTCGATGCATGAACATGCTAAGGATGCGAGTTACAATAACAATCCTAATGCTCGTGTAAAGAAGAAATGCATGAACATGCTAAGGATGCGAGTTATGATAACAATCCTAATGCTCATGTGAAGAAGAAACGTGCAAGCAAGTCGTACTACCTAGAAGTAATGGAAGCTTCCATTCAAAAACTAGGTTATGCATTAAACGAAACACTTGGAATGCATATGCAATGGATTCATGTACAATGCATTATGCGCATAGTGATCAAGATGCTCGGATATATACATGTCGACGCGTTTTGAATGCAAATTATGCTTCAAGTCATCACGAGTCAATACAATTTGATCAAACTAAATGCTCTCTAATGCATGAGCATGTGATAGATGATGCAAGATGCATGATTTTGTGACTTATATGCAAGGAAGATACAAATGCACATGAATATATGCATGATATGTACAAAAGACCTCACTCCGACACGAATAAGGTTGCAAAATCTAATTCAAATTAAAGAATTCAAGAGTGAAAGTTCAAGAATCAGAATCTACATCGAATTTGCATGTAATTTCAGTATTCAATTTTCAGAAAAGCTGAAAGTAAATAACAGCTTAAAATAAGTGCTTAATTGAACCTAACACTTACTTGAACTTGAAGTTTGAATCAAATTGAAGAGGAATTTCTTGTGCTCTTCGAAGAAAATACCAAATCAGCAGCGAATTGATGATAACCTTTGAGAATTAACCTTGAATTCTAGAGGAAAAAACTCGAGATCTTCCATGGAGGATTGAAGAAGATGAAGGAGAAATCCTTGAATCTTGAAATTGAAGAGAAATCAAGATGAAATAGTTCCTTCCATGTCAAATTCGTGCAGAGGAAAGAGAAGAAGATTGAGATTCAATATGAGAAGCTGCAATGGAAGAAAACCAGAATTCGCAGGGCACGCTTAGCACGGAGAGACGCGTTTAGCGCGGTCTGTGGCTAAGACAGGTGTCAAATGGAGGTCCGGTGGCGGCCTATGGTGGTTGCTTGGAGGGTAAGTTGCAGTTTGAACTTTGTTCTTGAGTTTTTGCTTTGGATCTGAGAGAGAGTTAGAGTGAGATTGGTAGTGGAAATTAAGAAAATGATTGTATTGTTGTGATTTGTGAAGAGAAAAATCTATTTATAGTTTAGGAGTTGGGCCTAAGATCCATCATCAAGCCTAAATCATGATTATCCGAATAATTTTCGCAATTAATCCAAAACAGCCAAGTTTGTGCGGAATTTGAAGTCGGGATATAAACGAAAAGTGTTCGGAATGCAATTTTGCTTGCGAGAATCAAAATCCCAACTTGATCTAGTGAACAGTCAAGGAAATACGAATTTTTGAAGCTCCAGCACAATTTTTACACCACTGACACATGTAGAATTTTATTTGCGCTCTTCCGGGATAATGCCTCGAACGAGGGTCTTCTGATCATAATTTGCAAATGAGTGTTTCTGAGATAATCGAATTTAACGAAATTTGTGAACTTTTGGAAGGGTCTTGTCTCGTTTCGGTGAAAATCGAGCGAGATATGATTTTCCGAACTTCGCTCATCAGATGAAAATTGCTCGGCTCAGCTCAAAATCAACTCCAAAGAACAAAATTCTGGTATTGATCAGTGAGGAACTGGATCCCGAGTTGCAAATGAAAGTTGTAGAGGATTTCGATACGGAATTTTAGAAATCAGTCTCGCTCAATTCTGAATTTCCAGCTAGGAGATAGAGACTATTTAGTGGGAAGAACGCCCAGTTTAACACTAAAAATCAACTTAATCCACTGGAGAAATCAATTTCTTTGGAGACCTTACTCACAAATTTTGCCTTCGGTTTTCAAATGAAAGTAGTAGATAGTAATGAGAAGGAAATACCAGTCGAAAATCATCAAAAAATACCCAACGAGATGGGGGATACGCCTCCTGGAATACCCAAGATGCGCCTAAAACCCGAAATCCGCTTTATTGAGAAATAAGCGAGTAAACTCTTTCTGGTTTCCATTTGGAATACCTTGAACCTAGTAATCCTCATGATCAATGCTTATTCATGTGACTACACATATGTTTATGCAATCGGATTATAAGTCAAAAATGCGGAAAAGAAGAGGGTAAATTTTGGGGTACAACA
Source organism: Vicia sativa (assembly GCA_021764765.1). NCBI lineage: Eukaryota > Viridiplantae > Streptophyta > Magnoliopsida > Fabales > Fabaceae > Vicia > Vicia sativa. The sequence goes on along the minus strand of CM038795.1, from coordinate 53,416,361 downwards.
AATATGTAGGAAAATAATTTTGAAATCTTGAGCACAATAATTAAAAAAATCCAAAAACATTTTCTTTTTCTCTTTCTCGCAATAATAAATAGAAGATCGCAAATAACTCACACTAACAAACATTCATAGAACTAACTAAATGGGTCTCTTTGAGTACAACAGATGTGAGAGGTGTTAATACCTTCCTCGTGCATAACCAACTCTTGAATCCACTCTTGGTTGCGACGATCATTTTTCTTTTCTTTCATGAGTTTTATCGATATTTTTCCTTTCCTTCTAGAATAAATAAAGTTTGGTGGCTTCTCTATTTTATTTCAAGCGTGCAATACGCTCAAGTATTTTTCGCATCGCGACATCTGGAGACTATATTGAGGATTCTCTAAAGTGAGTCCACACTAGTTTAGTTAGATGTGTTTATTATTAACTTTGTTGTTTTTTCTTCTTATGTTTATGTTTTATTTATCTTGTTTTCTTGCATTTTATATATGTGTATATATTCATATGTGGGAATCGGGAAATGATTCTTGAGTGAAGCTCTCTACCCGAGATTTTAAAAATAAGAGAAATAACATACGTTAAAATGGATATTGTGTAATGTGGGCTTATGGGATGCACATCCCAATAGTTTAAACGCGAGAACTCTACCTATAGTATATCTATTTGAAACTCTTGTTATAAATTGGCTAGTCTATCCCCGTGAAGAGATATAGAATAAGGTTCATGAATCTAAGGACCACATTTAAGAACCAAAACACCTGCCATTAGGGTTGGAGACCAAGTATAGCCTATGGGATGCACATCCCAATAGGTTAATACGGAAACTTCACCTAAAAGAGATCCTTTGAGTTTTCACCTTGAATTGGCTATATATATATATATATATATATATATATATATATATATATATATATATATATATATATATATATATATATATATATATATATATATATATATATATATATATATATATATATATATATATATATATACAACCAGACTGATTAATATTTTTAAAACCGCTGATTGAACATATCATATAGATCATACCGAAGATTGAGATTAATCTATAATGATTATATTTATCAAGATATCCAAAGATTAACGTTATATGAAAGTCTATTTTGACGTTAATCTTTGGATATCTTGATCGTATAGTAAATCATTATAGATTAATCTCAAACTTCATAGGTATGATCTATATGATGGTATGGTTTAATCCAACGGTTAATTTTAAAAAATATTAATCCGAAGTGACATTTTTGAGCGAGTGTAACTCATGGTGTAACTCTTCGGGTGTAATTTGTCCCTATATATATATATATATATATATATATATATATATATTGGAATCGATTACTTTGAAGGATTTGAATCGAACTAAAACACAAAAAACTTAGGTTATTTGAAATTGTTTGTTTTGATTAGGCATGTTTTGAGAAGAAACAAAGAGATGAGGGAGGAGATGAACATGTAGAATGATTTACTTGAGAAGAGAGTGACAATTTATGCATAAAATTGCGGCAAGTCTGTGTATAGGAAATAATAGTGTTTCAAACTATTCCAATTTAAAAAATAAATAAATTATTTTAATGTTTCAAAAAGATATTATAAGTATATTTATAAAGAATTATATAGACGGATTTGTACAACAAGACGTTGTTAGTCCGATGGTAGTGTAGCTAGATTGGAAAAAATGGACCTTGGATTTGAATCTGAAGTGTTAGTTTTTACAAGTGAATTAGTTTACTTTTCTCCTTCTATTTAAGTACTCAAATTGAGTGTTTATCCCATTTCAAGGACATGGGTTTGATCCCCATTGTTGTACATTTGATTTTAAAGAAAATAATTAAAATTTAACTCTTTTAAAAAAAACCGTAGTTTTTTCTACCAGACCGCAGTTTTAACCCGTTGTATTTAAAATGAGAAATGGCTACCTTTAAAGATTGTTACCATAAAAGAGTATGTGACATTTATGTTACAACCATAGGTTAACAATCGTAGCATAAAGTATAAAAGGGACAATTTTTAACAAAATACTAGAAACTCGTCAACGAGTATAAAAGCACGACCTTTTATCCTTTTAAGCTGTGTTTTTCAAATTATTGTCTAATTTTTTGTGACCTAAAGTAAAAAAATATTGTAGTGAGATAAGAAGTTGGAGAGATATTTAGATAAGGAGGTTAGAAAAATCATGAAGAATAAGGAGAGGGAAGAGAAGATCCAATCTACTGAAGTTGCAAAAGCTCAGACGATCATATAAGGTGAAGGTTCAAGCATCTCTACAACATCCTCCAAGAGAGGAAAAACTTCAAATACAATAATGAATAAATCCTCAAGGAAGAAATAACATGTTGAAGAAGTTGAGTATGATACATATGTTGATATGGGCTATATATAATTCCTCAAGACTCACAAGTATGATGAAGACCAAGTCTAAAGAGAGTAAATTATATGTCATGCATATGTTGAATTTTAGATCCTAATTCTAAATCATGTACTCATTTTATTTAATCAATATATTATGTTCTTATCGCTTATAAAAATGCTCTTTAGTCGTTATCAATCATTATTTTATCTAAAGATCTTGAGTTTTCCAGAGTAAATTATCACCACTATAGCCAAAAAATGAAAAACAAACTTTGAACTAAGAAGAATTTAGACATGATACTATTTTATCATAATAAATACTAAGTCTCATTTAATATAGCTCAGATGTGAGCAAATACAACAAAACCTAAATGATATGGAGGATCCAACAAATAAAGTACCAAAATAGTTTAAAAGACCATTCAGATAAGTGACACATAATTGGCCAAAAGATATTTCAAAAAATATTCCATTTATATGCTATTAGAAATAATTAATCAAGTTCTAATTTTCAAAGACTGAGATGCTTCAAAATCTAGTGTTCATCAGAAGTTGTTCCAAAGTTGTTAATCACAATATCTTCTAATCATCATTAGACTCTGATCATTCATTCACAAACCAACACTAACCTTCAATAAAAGGCATGTTCAAATTCTTTTTAATGAAATTAAATCTTTCAATAGCAAGTGGTTTAGTAAATATATCATCCCATTGATGATTTATATCAATGAATTTTATATCTATTATACCCTTCTGAACATAATCTCTAATAAAATGATACTTGATTTCAATGTGCTTGGTTCTGGAATGTTGAACTGGATTCTTTGCCAAATATATGACAACATTGATACCATAAAAGATAGGTATACTGCTCCCACAAATATGATAATCCTCTAGTTGATACTTCATCTAGAGTAGTTGTGTGTAACAAATAGAAACTGAGATATGTTCTGCTTATGTTGTGGACAGGATAATAGTTGTTTGTCTTTTACTAGCCCAAGATATAAATTTTTTACCAATGAATTAACAACCCCCACTTGTAGATTTTTGTCCAATTATACCCCTAACGTAGATACATCATAGAACCTAACCAACTTATAGTCTAAGAATTTCTTAGCAAGTAACCCTGGATTAGGTGTTCCCTTCAAATACCTGAAGATCCTCTTAACTAAAGTTAAGCGAAGTTCTCTAGGATCTGATTGAAATCTTGCACACAAACATACACTGAATAAAATATTAGTTCTAGAAGTTGTTGGGTAAAGTAAAGAACCAAGCATACCTCTATACAACTTTTGATTAACTTTGATGATGCTTTCCTCTTTGTTTAGCCTAAACTTCTTCAAAAGTTCCTTTCTATATTTGGTCTGATGAACATAAACTCCATCCTTACATTGGTTGAATTTGAGTTCCAAGAATTAAACTTCAACTCTCCCATTACACTCATTTTAAATCCAACTTGCATAGTTGATTGGTGTTTGATTTATAATGAAATATCACGTAAAACATGACATTTATCTTACTTAATACACAAGATTCTAACATGACAAAGGGTGTGCATGTCGAAGTATTTCGAAGACTAAGGGCTATGATGAATGTAGATAGCTTATACACAATGGACTAGGGGGTCTGTTGAATTGTAATTCATAGTGTCGAAAAGGTGTGTGTGTGTGTGTGTTGAATTAGATTTAGTTATATTTGATTTAGTTACACACAAGATTTGTTTTAGATCTAAATATATAAGATTTGATTTAGGTCTAGAATAACTAGATTTGATTTAGTTCCAAAATAAGTATTTTGGACTTTTATAGTTTTGGGCATTAACTTAGAGAGTAGACTAACTTAAATATATAAGTAGAGGGAGTAACCCCTAATTTTGTAATCAATCAAGTTTTATTCACAATATTTGCAGTTGCAAGTGGATAATAAAGTTTTCCACAGTTTGTGGGCAGAGAAAAACTCTGCAGAAAATCATTGTCTTTCTTTTCTTCTTTAAATATTCTTTTTATTATCATTGTTATTGTGTGGTGATAACAATTTTGTTCATCAAAATTGATAGAAATTCATCATAGAGTTTGGTGAATTTCCAACAATTTTCTGGGTCCCTAAACTCATCCTTTTGTTCCTCTAATTCTATATACTTTCTCATAATCAAAAGTTTTTCAGATTTTTTTTAAAGAGAAGTGTTATTTCTACACCCAAATCATACACCAATACTTACACCAACATTATTCACCATATTTATATGGTGAATAATATTTTTTAAATAACATATATTTATGAATAATAATATATTATTATAATAATATATTTATATATATTATTGTTCAAAAAATAATTTTTAAAAAAACTATTCACCATATAAATTTGATTAATAGTGTTAGGTGTAAGTATTAGGGTAGGATTTAGGTATCTGAATATCATTTCTCATTTTTAAATTGTCCTAATTTAGGAAAAGTTTAAATATGTTTATTTTAAACTAAAACTGACCGAACTTTTATTAAAAGATTTTTACCTTTAAAATGGCATCCATCATTAGAGCAATTTTTGCATAACAAATATAAATTTATTTTTTTAGAAACAAAGAGAAGAATTTTTTAATTTAATTAAAATTTAATTTATTTTAATTTTTAATTCATACAACAATTATAATTGGTTATATTGTTTATGATATCTAAGAATTTCTTCCATCATCATTCCTCTTGTGTTGACACTCCTCAGCAAAATGGGAATGTTGAGCACAAGCATCAACACCTTTTAAGCTAAAGTTTTTCTCTTCCAATCTCATCTTCCAAAAAAAATTGGGCTCATGCTATGTCTCATGTTTTTTCTTTTCTTATAAATAGATTACCGTCCAAGTTCTGCCAACATAAATCTCCTTATTTTCTCATGCATTACCAATTACCTAACTATTTTGCATTAATGATATTTGGTTGCCTTGTGTATGTTGTATCATCTAAACTAGATAAAACTATATTCAATTCTCGTAGTAGAAAATATTGAAGAGTAATTCAATATTCAGAAGTTATTGTTAATCAGAAATTTTGATGCTCTGATGTTGTTATTTAGAAGATGTTGTTGTTCAGAAGTAGTAGAGCTTCTGAGGTTGATTAGCTAGAAGTTGTTGTTAGTCAGAAGCAGAAGCTTCAGAGGTTGTGTCCAAAAGTATGTTTAACTTCTGGGTTCTTTAGCGTAGTTGTTAAATTTAGTTTTAAGGGTACTTTAGTATTTCCTAGTTTGTACTATTTGCTTAGTTATTAAGTTTACTTTATTAGGGCATATGTGACAATTTTATCCTTGTATAAATAGACTAGTAGAACATGTCATTTATAACAACAATCCTTATCTCTTTCTCCTTTGTGTAGCCTTCATTCTCTTATTATTCTCCCATTATTCCTATCATATTTGATTCTTGTGCATCAACAAATTGGTATCTAGAGTTCCGGTTAGAAACACAGGGAAACACGAGTGAAACGTGAGTTTGTGTTATGTGATTGATTTTGTTTCTGGGTCCGTGTTGAATCTTTGAACAAAATTGTAATAGAGTCACATTTTTTTTCTAATTTTGTGGGTTGGGAAACACTGTGTGAGTGAAGATTTGAGTGTATTGTACAAGATAGAAGATGAACGGAAACAGCAATATGAGTACCAAACTTCCAGTTTTTTATGGCAAGAACTGGAACAGATGGATGATTCAGATGCGCGTGTTATTTGGGGCTCAAGATGTTCTGGAGCTTGTTACTGATGGGTATATTTCGGTTGCAGAAGATGCGACGGAAGAAGAGAGAGATGCATAGAGAAACAAGAGGAAAAAAGACCAGAAGGCATTGTTCTTCATCCATCAGTGTGTGGATGTGAACGTGTTTGAGAAAATTGCTGATTCGATGATGTCAAAGGAGGCGTGGGACACACTGGTCAGATATTACGGTGGTGACGCATCAGTGAAGAAGGTGAAACTTTAGTCCCTGAGAAAGCAATATGAGAATCTTAATATGAAGAACAGTGAGAAGGTTTCAGAGTATATCTCTAAAGTGATTTTGATCACTAATGAGATGAAAGCTTGTGGAGAAACCCTTTATGAACAAGTAATCATAGAGAAGGTATTGAGGTCGCTGAGTCCTCAATTTGATTACATGGTTGTAGCAATTGAACATTCTAAAGATCTGAAAACCATGAAAATAGAATATATGCAAACTAGTCTAAAAGCGCATGAGTTGCGTCTAACTGAAATAACTTTTGAGAGGGAAGTTGTGCGGGCTCTGAAAGCTTATTTTGTCAAGAAGGACCAGAAGCTGAAAAAACATGGTAGGTCGCAAAAGTCAGAAGTCTTTTATTCTGATGAGAAACATCAGAAGTGAAAGGAGAAGTATGACAAGAGAATGGTTCAATGTTACTGTTGTAAGCAGATTGGTCACTTTGCTAGAGATTGTTGGTCAAACAAAGAAGAAGCAAAAATAGCTAAAGGAGATTCAGATGATAAACCTGTGCTATTGATGGCTTATGAATCTGACGAGGAACCTGTGAGGTTGTTTTTCGATTCAAGGGATGAAGATGACTCAATATTCCGCTCGTATGAGTGTTTCTTTATGAGTTAGAGTCAGAAAATGATATTGAAGAGTTAGAAGTTGAAACTTCTGAAGAGTCAGAACTTGAAAGTTCTAAAGAAGAGTTAGAGTCAGAAGATGATGAATCTTCTGGTGACTCTAAAGATGAGTCAGATAGTGAATCTGATTCTGATCCAGATTTTGATGATGATCTAAAATCTAGTGTCGATCATGTTTCTGGATGGGAAAAATCTAAAGATGTAGGTTTTGGAGGACAAGCTTATGGAGATGATCATGCTTTTGGTGGTAATCATGACTCTAAAGGTGGACCTTCTGAAGGAGGAGCTTCTAAAGTTAGTCCAGCCTTTGGCGATGGTCATGATTCTGAAGGTGGAACTTCTAAAGAAAGAGCTTCTGAAGGCGATCCAACTTCTAAAGATGGTGGTTCTGGACAAGGTCCAAAAGCTAACAAAGATGTTAGTAAAACTTCTAAAGAAAGTCCAGAAGGAGATACGGTTCAAAAATTTGAAGGAGATTTTGAGCCGGTGGATATTGAAGAAGTTCTCAAGAAGAGAGTGTGGCTGAAGGCCATGAAAGAAGAACTTGAGGCTTCAGAAGGAAACACTTGAGGCTTTAGAAGGAAACAAGACTTGGAAGTTAACTGAGCTTCCAAAGGAAAACCATCAGCACCAGATCGGTTTTCAAGGAGAAATCTGCATTTCTGAATGGAGTATTGGAAGTTTCACACTGTAGCAACCAGAAGAAACTTGCAGAAGTTCTGATGAAGAATGTCAAGACTAAACACCTTATCCGTTTGAGGGATGGAATTGGTGTTGTAGATTTTGGCTAGCTGAATATGAATTAAGGGATGATATTGAAGAGTAATTCAATATTCAGAAGTTGTTGTTAATTAGAAGTTATGATGCTCTGATGTTGTTATTCAGAAGATGTTGTTGTTCAGAAGTAGTAGAGCTTCCGAGGTTGATTAGATAGAAGTTGTTGTTAGTTAGAAGCAGAAGCTTCAGAGGTTGTGTCCAGAAGTATGTTTAGCTTCTGGGTTTTTTAGTGTAGCTGTTAAGTTTAGTTTTAAGGGTACTTTAGTATTTCCTAGTTTGTACTATTTGCTTAGTTATTAAGTTTACTTTATTAGGTCCTATGTGGCAATTTTATCCTTGTATAAATAGACTAGTAGAAGATGTCATTTATAACAACAATCCTTATTTCTTTCTCCTTTGTGTATCTGTCATTCTATTATTATTCTCTCATTATTCCTATCATCTTTGATTCTTGCGCACCAACAAATTGTCGGAATACAAGTCAAGCGTGACTAGTGGAGAAAATATACAAGTGGGAGAATCCACTCACCTATCACCTTAAGGTTTTAGGGACAAAATGATGTATTTCTCACAAATGTTCCAAATCCCACACTATATATCAATGCTCCTAAATCTTCCCCAACAATTGGTATCAGAGTCTGGTTGGCTCAAACTTGTACATGGTCATGGGTAGCGTCCCGCTTCCAAGTTCGAGGGGGAGTATTATGGACTTACACTTGAGGGGGAGTGTTGGAATACAAGTCAAGTGTGAGTAGTGGGAAAAATATATAAGTGGGAGAATCCACTCCCCTATCACCTTAAGGTTTTAGGGACAAAGTGGTGTGTTTCTCACAAATGTTCTCAATCACACACTATATATCAATGCTCCTAAATCTTCCCCAACAAAAAATGCATTTATATAGGCACTAATTAAATGGCTATTATTTAAGGCATTTTCTAGTACTACATTAACATGATTCATATTCTCGGATTGAGGCTCCTGATCGGAAACAAGACGTTTCACCACCAAATTCTGTTTTTAGCTTGGCAGCTATCTTATTTAATGGAAAAGTAAGAAATAACACGTTGTCTTTCGACCATCGTCTCAAGCAGAATATCATGCATTAGCCGATGCAATATATGAAGCTCAATGATTGTTGTCTCTTCTCAGTCTTAGACCCGATAAACATATAATGTGATAATCGGTCCGCTATCCATATTGTCAACAACCAAATATTTTATGAACATACGAAACATAACATAATAGATTGCTATGTTGTCCGTGACAAAATTTAAACTCAAATTATTTACCTCATGCTTATTTAATCAACAAAACATGTTGTTGATATATTCACCAAAAAGACCCTAGGGTGTTAAAAATCTAGGAATGTTTTCCATAGATTTCACCTAGAGGGAGGGAGTTAAAACTATTTTGTTCTTTATTTGTTTTAATTTATTTAATAACTCTAACTAACTTGGCTTAATTTCATGGAATTATTAGATCTATTTAAAGACTAATCCACTTCATTGGCTAGCAGAGAGATACAAATTTATTTTTCTCTTCTTTTTTTTCTTTTCATTTTGCATTTTTGTTATGAATTTTCAGAAGTGAATTCTTATCTACCCAATTCAAAAAATTGGATATAGTACTTTCAATCAATCATAATGTAATATATCTTATAAACAACAAACAATTGTATTATTTTATAAATAGATAATACATTAAAATTAAATGACATCATGTGATTGGTTGAAAGTATACTACCCAATTTTTTTTGTGATGAGTAGAGAAATTGTCTCCCTTTTTTAATACTTCTTGGTGTCTAATGGGCACATCTTAACAAAACAAAATTATTAAAACAAGTGGTCTAAGACTATGTATAACGGAGGTATTGAATAAATTATTTAATAGTTGAATGTTTGCAATGGAGTGTCGAATGAGGTGTTAAAAATGATATGGATTAATTGGTGTTGAAAAGATTCAACATGTCGAATGAGAGGGAGTGGAGGCCACATACAATATTTTGCAAAATCTTATTGGTTGATGTGATTATTTAGATTTTTAATATTGTGAATAGTGGTGGAATAAAATGTTGAATTTTATTAAACAAAACTATTGTAGTGAGTAAAAATTGAATGTGTGTTAAACTATTAAATACAAAAAAAAATAAAATCTGAATGATAAAAAATGAAAACATAGGATGGTGAATAATAAAAACATTCTTCTTAATCTAAGGAAAATTAGAGACACAAAATTTGACACGATATTTGAAATACGACCATGAAGAAAAGTATATAGATAGATGAGACAGATCGACCCAAAAATTCCAGCAGCCAAACAAGACACTAGAAAATGTGTTAAATTTGCTTTTGTCATCACTATATTCTGTTCAACATCTAAAATATAAAAGCTCCATACTAGTTTGCAACTTCTTCATATCCATTTCAACCACTGTTAACCAACAAATAAAAACAATAGAAATGGATTTCAGTACAAACGGTTCTGAAGAAAGTGAGTTGTATCATGCTCAGATCCATTTGTACAAACATATGTACAACTTTGTAAGTTCCATGGCACTCAAGTCTGCTGTGGAACTAGGCATAGCAGATGCAATTCATAACCATGGAAAACCAATGACTCTTTATGAATTAGTTTCATCTTTGAAACTTCATCCTTCCAAAGTTAATACGCTCTATCGATTCATGCGCCTGTTAACACACAATGGTTTCTTTGCAAAAACAATAGTGAAATGCAAAGATGGTGCAGAAGAAAAAGAAGAAACAGCATATGCTTTGACACCTCCTTCAAAGCTTCTCATAACAAGCAAATCAACGTGCCTAGCACCGCTAGTTCGAGGAACACATCATCCAATTCATCTAGATATCTGGCGTTCCTCCAACAAATGGTTCAACGAGGAGAAGGAACTCTCACTTTTTGAGAGTGCAACTGGGGAGGACTTCTGGGACATGCTGAACAAAGATTCTAATTCTGATATACTGACATTGTTTCAAAAGGCCATGGCAGCTGATTCTAGAATGTTTAAAGTTTCCTTCAAAGACTGCAGCCATGTGTTTGAGGGTTTGGAGTCTTTGGTTGATGTGGCTGGTGGAACTGGAGTTGTGTCAAAACTCATTCATGAAGCATTTCCTAACATCAAATGCACTGTTTTTGATCAACCACAAGTTGTTGCCAACTTGACTGGAAATGAATACATCAACTTTGTTGGTGGAGATATGTTCAAGTCTATCCCTCCTGCTCATGCTGTTTTACTCAAGGTATCTATATTTTCATCAATTCACTTCTTACTAATTCATTCCATTTTATTTTCTATATATAGAAAGTTAAAATATAAAAAAAAAAAATTTTTTTGAAGTGGGTTTTGCATGATTGGGATGATGAGCTTTGTTTAAAGATATTGAAGAATAGCAAAGAAGCTATTTCTCAGAAAGGGAAAGATGGAAAAGTGATTATAATCGATGTTGTAATTGACGAAACAAGTGATGATCGTGGTTTAACTGAATTGAAGTTGCACTTTGACATGGTAATGATGACTGTGCACAATGGAAAAGAAAGAGAGAAAAAGGAATGGGAAAAACTCATTTACGATGCAGGCTTTAGTAGCTATAAGATTTTTCCAATACTTGGTTTCAAGTCTCTCATTGAAGTTTATCCTTAACTTTAGTTAGAAGTTGGTGCAGATTCTAGTTATCTACAAATTCAATAAGTTAAATTTGTAATGTTTATTGTCTCCTTGTTTTTCATGGAATGTTTAGGATTTCCGATTTGACATAAGTTTTTTAAAATGTTGTTATTTATAGGATTAAATAAGTTTTTGGTCCCTATAAATATCTAAAATTTCGATTTTAGTCCCTCTAAAATTTTTCTTTAAAGAATGGTCCTCTTAAAATTTTAAATTTTAACTTTTGGTCCCTCGTGGCAAATCGTAGCTAAAATGATCTCTAATTTCGTCGCTAAATAAAAAACCGTCGTAAAAACCGTCATTAAATTGTAAAAATCGTCGTTAAATTGCAGGAAGGACCAAAAGCTAAAATTTAAATTTTTAGGAAAACTATTTTTTAAAGAAAAATTTTAGAAGGACTAAAAATGAAATTTGAGATATTTATAGATAAAAAAACTTATTTAACACTTCTTTATAAGTAAATGATTGTTCTAAACTATAAATAGTTGGCATTTATATAAGAGTTTGGAGGGTACAAAAGCAAACATAGTTGATGTAAGAGTAAGAATTCATACATAAATTGATAATGGAGTAACTTGCAAGTTAAAAAACTCATCTCTATTATTGAAAGAACGAGAATTACATGAGAGATTACACAAAAATGTTTGATATCAAGAGAAAGTTAGTTAATTAACAAACTAACTAACTTCTATAACTAATCCTAACTAACTTTAAGTATGGAAAGTAGTGAAATAAAATTATTACTTTTCACAACAATAAACTAGTAAGGTATTCGTGCGTCCGTACGGGTAGATTTATTAAATACGATATAGATTTTATTTAAATATATATAAATTTAAAATAAATAATTTAATTATAAAAAATAATAATACTATAAATTCAATTTTGACATTTAAAAATTAAGAATTTTGTGCTTCAAATAAAGACAACTGTTAATTAAAATAAAATAAAAATTTTACTAATAGTAACCAGTGAGAAAAATAAAAATTTTAACATTTTAAAATAAGAATTTTGTGCCTCAAGTAAAGATAATTATTAATTAAAATAAAATATATATTTTGCTAATAGTGATCCGTGAGAAAAATAAAAAATTTGACATTTGAAAATAATAGTTTTATGTCTCAGATAAAGATAATTGTTGATTAAAACAAAATAAGTATTTTACCGATAGTGGCCCGTGCGAAAATAGAATTTTTGACACTTGAAAATAACAGTTTTGTGTCTTAAATAAAGACAATTGTTAATTAAAATAAAATAGATATTTTGCTGATAATGATCAGTGGCAAAAATAGAATTTTTTTACCTTTGGAGATAAGAATTATGTGTCTCAAGTAAAAATAATTGTTAATTAAAACAAAATAGGTATTTTGTCGATAGTGTCCCGTGAGAAAAATAGAAATTTTGACATTAAAAAATATTTTTTTAATAATTATAAAATAATTATGTTTTTGGTTGAATACATTTTTATGTGTTCATCTTAATTCCATTAAAATATATTCAATTTATTTATGTTTGGAAAAATAAAAAAGAGAAAGAGAAAATGAAGAGAGAAAATTAAATGAAAGTGAAAAAGTGTGTCACCACTTCCACTCCTTCAATCAATCATTTACTAGGTATCAAAGATTTACCAATTGGAGATCACCACTTCCACTCCTTCAATCAATCCTTTACTAAGTAACTACTCACCGGTTAGGGTATACCAAAATTGGTCATAGTCCAACACCCCATCCATTCAAGTACTTCCTACATTGCAATAACCATAAATGTATGATATCTCTATAAATTCCCAAAAGTCTTCTATCCAACATGTTCCCTATTCATATTCATCACTGGCACCATGATCGAGCTCTAAATCCTATTGACTTCAAGAAGTCTCTTCACATAATTTCATCCTTACATTCCTTCTCAGTTGTTTCATGAATTTCCTCCACTTCTACAGGGACCTAGAGATAGTTCACTTTGTCCATCCAAAACCTTAGGAATTCCGGTTGTCTTAAATCTTACCAAGACAATTGGGCTACCAACTATTCTGCGTCCAACGCTCCTCTTATGCCTGACAATCCCAACGTCATCCCTTCTTAACTAACTTTTACCTGTTCAGCTCAAGTCGCTTCGGATCTTATGCATCCTTGTGGTGGCTCCACAATGACCTTATTCATCACACACGCATTCAATGAGGTGATCAGGCTCAAAAAATGAATACTATGACAATAGAAATCGACTAGCAACACACGCATGCGAGGGAGAATAAAATTGCTAATGATGTTTCATACCAGGGTCAAGAGCCGACCTATTATGATACCAAAATTAACACCCCATACATATATGTCTAAAATAATATGCAACAATGTTGTAATATGGTATACAATTCAACTATTTAGCAAAAAGGTATATAATTAGTTTGTATACAATAATGCATAGCAGAAAGATTAAATATGATAAGGTCTTCCTATAATTTTCTCATCCACAATCTTCAATCTGGACCTTCTAGCAATTTTTCCACTTCTAACTTGTGCTTGAAAAAACGACAATATGATTAGAGTGAGATTACAAAATCTTAGTGAATTTACCCTATCTTATGGAACTACTCGGTTCTACAGAGTACATGCATCGAAACATATCCACCATTGATTTGGGGTTTCCTCACTATCAAGTACTTGAATACACAACAAAAAATACATCACAACTGGGAGTCCCTTGACTACCCAATGTGAAAACACCAACCACACAAATATATCAAAACAACCAAGTATACAAACTTGTACCACTGTATAAGGAATCCATAAGTAGTATCTACCTGCAATCCTAGTCTATATAAACACACCTTGATAAGTAGTTCAAGTGCCTAGTGTTAAGAGACTCACACAAGATCATTTCACGATGAATCAAATGAGTATCTTTGGGAGCTACCCGAATATAAGTGATTAATGCCTAAATGGCTACATAACCCAATCTATGACGAGTAACGTCAGAAGCTATTCGGCTCAAAGTGACATTGCCTACTTGGCGTCACAACCCCGTTAATCATCTATACACAAATGAGTATCGCAAGTGCAAAAATGCCTAGATGATTGCATGAGCCCATAGGGAAAAACACTAGAGAATAACTAATTGATTTACGCCTATATGGCTACACAAGTACGCTAGAGACGAGTAATAAAATGTCATTGCCAATATGGCAACACAACCCCACCATAAAGATATTGAGGTGAGTCCCCAAGTTAGTAATAACCTCGTTAGGCCCCACAAGCTCACCATATCAATAACTCATGTGCGTACATCTGAACCCGGTCCGATATCTCCAAGTGATTTATCACCTAATAGCTTAGGCCTACTTTGATTCAATCATAATTCACAACCACATCTGAACGTTCAACCAGAACGAACGGGAACAAATAAGGCAAATGATCACACCATATCACTTATCGACAAAGGCATTATATTAAACAAACATATAAGGAAAATATAAGAAGTGATCACATCAAGCCATTAATCAAATCACAATACACCACATCAGTCCCGAAGGACAAGGGAGGCGTCTAATTCACTCTATGGAACATAACTTCACTCAGGAGAATTAAATTATAACATTTCATTCAGGGAAGTTCACTAAGAAAACCAACAGCAAACGATACTTCACTAAGTAAAGTAAAGTGAGTCCCAACGAACTCAAAACAAAAATTTTCCTTGTTGTTGGACTGGGAGTTTCTCTAAGTGAAATAAGTTCGCTAAGAGAAATAAGTTCGCTAAGCGAAAGCCCTAAAACTTAGGAAAACCATAACTTTCCAAATACACAAGAACACCTTAAACATAACCATGCATTCATTATTCAAGTCAAGAGAGAAATACACAACACATTGTTGGCTGAAGATTTTGATATTTATGGTTCGAAAAGGGAGCATTGAATTCGAAACGAAACAATAACAGTGTTCACTAAAATGAAGGAAATGTCATGGTTTGGAATGAAGGAATCAGCTCTTCGAATAAGATATTGAAACTTGGGGCTTCGAGTAGCAATTGTGAAGGAGCTTCGAAATGGTGGAAGCATGGTGTTAGGCAGCGCGTTCGAATCGAAAGGCGCTCGATGTTTGAAATTCAAAATATGAGCGGATGAATGGACGTCAATATGCTACTGGAAAACGGTTCGAGACGTGGAGGCTAGAGAGGTATAGTATTCGCATGTCCAAACGTGGCAAGCTCTCATAAGTCGGTTATGGTCGAATAGTATAAATAGAAGTCTTAGTGTTAGGATTTCGGTGTCATATCTATTGTACTAAATTCAAGAATATTCAAAATACCACATGGATAGGAAACGAATGCACGAATGATGTACGTATGATTGCACCACTTTTATCTTTCAACAACGTATCTTTATCTTTCCAATTTACCTTTATCTTGCATAAATGTCATTTAAATCATTTATATTCAAAGTCATTTAATTTTCCATGCATCTAAACGCTTTTCCTTTCGTTTGAAGCCTTTTACTTTTCAGAAACCTTTACATTCATGCTATTATTTTCCAGAAAACTTTTACATACTTGCTTTTACATTCCTGTCTTTTACACTTCATGTTTTACTTTAAAAAATCTTTTACATTCACAAGTCATTTGAACATTCCTGCACTTACATACTTTCTGCAATTCGAAGTCTTTATGCCTTATATGTTTAAATCATCTTTATATTGCTTTGCTTGATTATGTTCTTAATTTATTGAATATCATAATCGAAATACACTTGAGACATATATAAAACATCTAAAAATAAGCCTTGAACGTTAACCAGCAGTTTAAGTTTATGCAAACGACCAATAACCCCATAGGATCAATCTAGTCGATCCTGCAAGTTACCAAAGGGATTAAACAACAATCATAACGCTTGTTTGATAGTTTGGAGGACTAGCGGTTGTTTCACCAGAAATCACTGTGAACAAATTGGCACGCCCAGTGGGATGGAGATTGGTTGTTGCTAATTAAAATTAACGTTTAAAAAACTTAATTATTGTTAAAAGGTTCTTTATGAGTAAACAAAGTTCATTAGTATATGAACCTTAGGAGTGGTAGAATAACTGACAGTAACCAACCCTTACCCAGAAGAAATCGAAGTAATAGGATGTCAGATCCAAATAACCCACAAGGGGAACAAAATGCCCCACATGCAACAGGCACTAATGCGACTGTTTCGACAGGGACGTCCAACGCGATCCCTTCGAACGCACAATCTGTTGCATCTTCCACTAATAGTATGGCCATGAATGGAACAAGTGGCATGTCAACAAACAATTCGATCCTAGGTAGTACATGAACCACTGGGTATCCTGGGGGATTCATCCCACCGTCAGGGGCACAAACCCATTTCGCTACCCCACCACCAACTAGACCATTTAGTTTCGACAGTACTAGACCCAGAAATTCCCAGTATGGAATGCCAACATCCTTTATGGCAGGCTTACAAACTTCGACGTCGAACGCGTCACCACACTTAGGGTCAGGTTCTGGGGCTAATCAATTTATGAAAAATAACCAAGGGTCAGTAGGTTATGGTACGCTGCCCATCTTAACCACAGAAAATCAAATGGCTTTTAGGCAGTCAATGGATGCTAGTAACCATAACATGATAGGAGTATTAACACAAACTATGCAAGAAATCTTTGCCCCAATAGTTCAAAACGTTACTGTGACAAACAGAGAGAACGCTGACAATATGAGTCGAATAGCGATTTCTTCGCTCCACCGAAGGCGAGGCGTAACCGTGCATTGGTTCGAGCGAACGCACCTATCATAGAATAGATTCGATGACCCACCTTATAGGCCAGCCGAGGGGTTAACTTGGGGCAAGAGCACAAAGGGTAGATGTCCCATTGATTCGAGAAGAACCACAAAGGGAATTGATAGAACCACCAAAGAAGGGTCGATGACTAGAGGTCCCAAGCTTCGAGAAGAACAACCTAGAGGGGTTGTCCTTGTAGGTCGAAACCAAGATGCTGATGCAGTGGTTCATAGGGTTCGAAATGACAATATCTTGGCGGAAAATAACCTAACCACCATGATAGAAAGGATCATGGCCCAAAACGGTATTAATACGTGAATTAGAAGGCCAAATTACGCCCCCATAGCAGATGTAATCCATATCGATTTGCCAAGGGATACAAGATCCCTAAATTTACAAAGTTTGTTGGGATACCAATGAGTCAACAATGAACACATAGCTAGGTATCTAACCGAGGCAGGAGACATAGCAAATAACGAAAACCTTAGGATTAAATATTTCCCAAGTTCCCTTACTAAGAATGCTTTCACATGGTTCACTACTTTGCCCCCGGATCCATAGACACCGAACCTCTTAGAAAGGTTGTTCCATGAACAATATGGGACAATCCAAGATAAGCCTAAAGGAATTAGCAAGTGTTAAAGGAAGTTCACCGAACCTATAGATGAATACTTAAATAGGTTCGTGCTTTTGAAATCTAGATGTTTCACAAGAGTCCCCGAGCATGAGTTAGTCGAAATGGTCACCGGTGGTTTGACTATTCTATTAGAAAGAAATTAGATACTCAATACTTGAGGGACATGGCCCGCTTAGCGATAGGGTTCGACGGTCGAAGGCTAAAGGCCGAGAAGGCCGTGGCTTCTAAGAGTAATAAGAAGGAAAGAGTTTCCTATGTCGAAACGGAGGAAGGTGAAAACTACCGATTCGAGGAGATCGAAATAGATCTCACTGAATTGAAACAGCTCCACCTTACTCTTGTAAACTCCTAGTCCCTACAAAAGGGAAAGAAATTGTTGAAAATGAAAAAAATGATAAGTTTCCAAAGAAGGTGTATACCTTCGATATAACAAAGTGTGATGAAATTTTCGACTTACTAGTCAAAGATGGCCAATTAATTGTGCCACCAAATGTCAAAATGCTCCGTTAGATCAAAGAAAGAAAAGAGGATTTTGTAAATATCATAGTTTCCTAGGCCACAAAACCTCACAGTGTTTTCTTTTCAGGGACTTGATTCAAAATGCAATTAAAGAAGGCAGACTAAAGTTTGCTGATAAACCAAAAATGAAGGTGGATGAAGACCCTCTGGATATTGCAGACACCAACTACTCCGAGCCTTTGAGCATGGGAGATATCAATATGGTGGAAGGCACTAAGGGCCACTACCTTGAAAGGGGAGAGCAATGAGAGTGAAAGTTGGGTGTTGGTCGAAGTCAACAATGGAGTCACTCAAGACGTCCACGAACGACAGGAGCCTTCGGTCGAACCAACTCCAACTGTTGTTTCGTAGGAATCCAGCATCGAGGGTCGGAAAGCCGTAAATGTAAATTGACACAAAGCATCAAGGTCCGAGGCTCAAACCGAAAAGGTTCGATTACAAAACAAGCTTCCTCAAAAGAGACATGGGATACCTTGGGTGAACCTAGTGGGAAGTTCGACTATCCGTAAAATATTCGCTCCGAGAGTTCGAAGTCCGAATCAAGACGCCAAACCATCCGGAAGGGAGATGATGATACGTAAGGGAAGATAAAGATGGTAACGCCTCGAAAGAGACCGACACCTTAGGGAGCCCAGGGAAATTTGATTATATGGTAAAATATTCGCCCGAGAGTTCAAAGATTCGGATCGAAGACATCAAACCATCGGATGGGGAGATAATGGTACGAAGGGCCGATGTGGATGTCAATATGGTGGACATGGGAGACCCCTCGAGATGCAGGAATGGAAAGATATTTCAAAAAGAAAAATACAAAATGGAGGATGGTTATGTCGCAGATACCACCTAAAACAATATCTCATGTCGGCCATAAGGGACATGTCGAAATGATGCTTTGTCCAAGATGCATCATCATATGTAATGAGAGGATCGCTATGGAGTTCGAACGAAAGCAAAGAGCTCGAATCGAGTAAATTACGCCAAGACAACCAACTGCTCGATGCTACCCTAGAGTCGGAAAGTTTGTTGGACTTTTAGTACACGTTGTCACAAAGGGCAACCAAGTGCTTGATTTGCCCAAGATGTTCAAAGAAGATACCGTAACATGGCGGAGCTTCAAACGATTCCCTTCACCCCATGCCGGAATCACAAGGAAGTTGGTCAAATGAGTCGCTTCGATGGTAGTCACAACAACGAAAGCCCGATAGCCCATATCCAAAGGGTGCTCAAGGGTGACATTTAAAATCCCCCAAGTACCAACAGATAGATGGTCGCAAGTCAAAACCAACAAAGGGAAGGATAGATGGGAGGCAATGAGCGAAATGCGCCATTCCATGGTATACCCGAGATACCAACACAAAGACGTAGGGAGGAACCGAGGTGGAAATTATAAAGGTAAGAATCCCATGTCAAGATCCCAATGGCGAAGGCAAAGAACGGAATCGAAAGGTCGAGAGGAAGCTTTAGCAGACAAAGGAGCGTTTCGACCAACAAAAAGAAGCCAAGCACCAATCAACCAACAACAAACAGTAACTCAAGACAAACCTCCGTTAGTAGGAGGCTTTTTTCGAAACAAAACTAGATAAATCAAAAGAATACACTCCAAGTCCACAAGAAGATGAGGATATGCTTACGATAACTTCAAATCGAAGGGAATCCTCACTTAACCGAATCGCAATGTGGTATCTCAGACCATCCGAATTCGCCAGAGACCAAATCAAGAACAGGAAGAAGAAGACACCATTGATCTAATGAAACACGCATCCGTTATTATGTAATGGATAATGGCGCGGTCGAAGAGCGTAACGCATTCTTCGAACACCCGCATCCCACAATGAAGAATCATTTAAAGCCACCGCTCATTCGAGCAAAGGCCGAGCCACGGGTGAACAAGGTCTTAGTAGATGGGGCGCATCAACCCGATGCCAAAATTCATGCCGAAAAGTTAGGCATTCAAGACGGTGATGTTAAACCTCATAACATGGTTTTATCCAACTATGAAGGGAAGGTAGGACAAACATCGGGGGTAAGTGGAGTTAACTGTTGATCAAGCCGCAGACCCACTATGTTCATGGTGATCAAGCCAAAGCAAATTATAACTTGCTCTTGGGAAGAGAGTGGATTCATGGCGAGGGGCGTCCTTCGTCGATGCACCAAAGGTTAGTCCTGTGGAGAAAGGATGGGATAGTAGAGAACATCGAAGCGGACCAGAGCTACTTCATGACAACAGTCAATCTAGTTAACAAGAGGAATTATGACAAGTATCTGGCCAGAATAGCTCCCTGTACCCCAAGTGACGAATTGAATGAAACAAGAGATGTACGTTACTATATGACCCTTCGCCATGATGGCATGTATTGGGATAGGAAAATAATTAAGGGTGATGAAGGAGGCGAAGGCACTTCGCAAAGACGGCCGCCAAGCTGGGAGTTCGAAGACCCTGCTCATGACTGAATCTTCTTTCTTCGAAAGGATTTCGGCCTATATGGCTGAGAACGAATTGAAAGCGGCTTCAGAGGCTGCAATAGAACACACAGTTGAAGTAAACGAACTCGAAGGGAATGGTCCGAAAGATTCACCCTGTGACGAGAACGAAATAGATCAAAGGCTTGACGCCATTTATGATACGGAACCCTTGGGCTTCGAGAAGGATCCAACAAATTCAAGTGCTAAGATGTTGGCACAGGACCCACTCGAAGAAGTAAATTTGGGGGATATCAACACAAAAAGAATCACCTACATAAGCGCGAAACTCAGCCCGCCCAAGCCTCAAACAAGAGGTGATCGAAGTCCTCAAACAGAACAAAGATTGCTTTGCATGGGACTATGACGAAATGCCTGGTTTGAAAAGAGAGTTAGTGGAACACAGACTTCCAATTAAGGATGGCAAGAAGCCCATCAAGCAGACTCCCAGGAGGTTCGCGCCAGCAGTGCTCACGAAGATCAAAGCAGAGGTCGAAAGGTTGTTACGCTGCAAATTCATCAGAACCACAAGGTATGTCGAATGGTTAGCAAATATAGTACATGTTATTAAGAAAAATGGTTCATTGAGAATATGCATAGACTTTAGGGATCTAAATACTGTACCCCCAAAGATCAATACTCTATGCCTGTGGCGGAAATGTTAATAGATTATGCGGCAGGATTCGAATACCTAAGTATGCTAGATGGATACTCTGGTTATAATCAAATTTTTATTGCTGAAGAAGATGTTGGTAAGACAACATTTCGTTGCCCAGGAGCCTTAGGCACCTATGAATGGGTAGTGATGCCTTTTGGTTTAAAAAACGCTGGGGCAACTTACCAAAGAGCAATGAACTCCATATTTCATGATTTTATTGAGACGTTTATGCAGGTGTATATTGATGATATAATCATCAAATCTATATCTGCAGAAAATCATCTGCATCATTTGAGCCAATCATTCGAAAGGATGAGAAAACATGGCTTGAAAATGAATCCCCTTAAATGTGCATTCTTTGTGCAGGCAGGAGATTTCCTGGGCTTTGTGGTTCATAAAAAGGAATCGAAATTAACCAGAACAAGACCAAAGCCATCATGGAGACTAAAGCCCCCACATCGATAAAGGAGTTACAGTCTCTACTAGAAGATTAATTTTCTCAGAAGATTCATTTCGAACCTAAGTGGGAAAACGCAAGCTTTTTCCCCACTACTTCGTTTAAAGCAAGGCCAAGCCTTCGAATGGAGCGAAGCACAGCAGGAGGCCTTCGACAAGATTAAAAGATATATATCTCAACCTCCTATCTTGTCCCCACCTTCATGGGGAAAACCCATGAGATTGTATATATCTGCGTCTGAACTTACTATAGGTAGTATGTTAGTACAGGAAGACAGTAATGGCATCGAAAGAGCCATATATTATTTAAGTAGGGTGTTGAATGATGCCGAAACTAGATATAGTAATATAGAAAAGTTGTGTCTTTGTTTATACTTTTCTTGTATGAAACTCAAGTATTATATAAAACCTGTTGATGTTTATGTTTCATCTCATTTCGATGTTATTAAACACATGCTTTCCAAGCCAATAATGCATAGCAGAGTTGGTAAATGGGCATTGGCCTTGACAGAATATGCTTTGACTTTTATGCCTTTAAGAGCAGTGAAAGGCCAAGTAATTTCTGATTTCATTGTAGACCATTCATTGGTCGAACAGCCTGTCATGGGTTATGTCGAAATGAAACCTTGGAAGCTATACTTTGATGGTTCGACCCATAGAGAGGGCAGTGGTGTTGGAGTTCTTATAATTTCTCCTGAGGGAATTCCAACAAAATTTAAGTATAAGTTAGATGGCCCTCGTTGCTCGAACAACGAAGCTGAATACGAAGCGCTTATTGTTGGACTTGAAGCTTTGTTGGAATTGGGGGAAACTAGCGTCGAAATCAAGGGCGATTCAGAGTTAGTAGTCAAGCAGATAACTAAGGAATACAAATGCATAAAGGAAAATCTGATGATATATTTCGTCATAGTTAATAGGCTACTAAAAATATTCGAATACATGGACATTCAGCACGTACCAAGAATAGAAAATCAAGAAGCAAATGACCTAGCACAATTAGCTTCAGGTTATAAAGTCTCTGCTAAAAACTTAGAGGATTTGATTGAGATAAGAGGAAGAGTCATGACTACCAGACTTACACCATCAGATCTAGAGAATATCAAAATAAGTTATGGTGATAAAGATAGGTTCGAAGTATTAGCCATAGACACTTTAACAGATACAGATTGGCGAAATCCATTAATAAGGTATTTAGAAAACCCAACATTGAATGTGGATAGAAAAATAAAATATAGAGCGTTGTCATATGTCCTTATGGGAAATGAATTGTTCAAGAAGACCCAAGAAGGTGTGTTACTAAAGTGTTTGGGAGAAAGTGAGGCATATCTAGCACTATCAGAAGTCCACAATGGGGTATGTGGAGCACATCAAGCGGGTCATAAAATGAAATGGTTGCTATTTCGTTATGGTATGTATTGGCCCAGTATGCTCAAAGATTGTATAGATTTTGCTAAAGGATGTGAAGAATGCCAAAAACATGCAGGGATTCAACATGCTTCTGCAAGTGAGTTGCATTCGATCATTAAGCCATGGCCCTTTAGAGGATGGGCATTAGATTTAATAGAGAAATCAATCCGCTTCATCTAAAGGTCGAAATATATCCCGGTAGGAATAGACTATTTCACTAAGTGGATCAAGCAATACCATTGGTAGTCAGAGATCAAGAGACTATCATCGAATTCGCATAAAAACAGATTATCTATAGGTTTGGGTTGCCGGAGAGCATAACCACAGACCAAGGATCGGTGTTTACTGGTAAAAAGATGCAAGAATTTGCCCAAGAAATGGGGTTCAAGTTGCTAACGTCAACACCATATTATGCTCAGGCAAATGGTCAGGTCGAAGCAGCCAACAAAGTAATAATAGGTCTAATCAAAAAACATGTTGGTAAATAACCAAGAAATTGGCATAAGACTTTAGATCAAATACTATGGGCCTGTAGAACATTCCCTAAAGAAGCTACTAATACTACACCCTTCCAATTAACATTTGGTCATGATGCAGTCTTACCAGTAGAAATTCATCTACACTTCAATTCAAAGGCAAAATGAAATCTCACCTTCGTTATATTGGGAGATGATGATGAATGAGTTGGTCGAGCTAGATGAAGTTAGATTGCATGCGTTAGAAGTCCTGATGAGGCAAAAAGAGAGAGTGGCCAGAGCATATAACAAAAGGGTGAAAGGTAAAACATTTAGTGCTAATGACTTAGTTTGGAAAGTTATATTGCCCATGGACAAGAAAAATAAAGCATTAGGTAAATGGTCACCTCATTGGGAAGGACCTTTTCGAGTAGTGAAAACATTTTCAAACAATGCGTATGAAATCGAAGAATTGGCAGATGACAAACGAATCCTAAAGGTTAATGGGAAGTATTTAAAGAAATATAAACCACGCCTGCAGGAGGTTCGAATAGTAGCAACGTAAATCATAAACATATAACTCGAGGCCAAAATGGTGAAATTAGTTGTCAAAATGGCTTTGTCAAGTGTTACAAACAAACATTCAACTAAAATACAAGATTGCTTTAGATAAACAAGTTTCAGAAGTGGGTATTGTTCCTTAATCGATCAAAGATATTCTTGAAAGATTCAAGCTTGTGTTGAGTAGAGCGCTGGGCTCCTTCCAAGATAGCAACTTCGCCCTTTAACTGTTCAGCCGCCTCAGTCTCTGCAAGCCCTTTACTCAGAAGCTCTTCGAATCGATTACCAAAAGTATTGGACTCATATGCAAGTTGTTGCTGCTGGGCTTTAATTTTATGTCAAGTTCCCGGATCCGCCTCCCATTGAAGAATGGATTGAGCTCAAGATCATAATCAACTTTGGCTTGCTGGATATGCATGGCATGATCTTCAACCTCCTTAGTGAGCTTCGAGGCATGTTCATAAGCGCGCCCATTGCGTTCGCTTTTTCTTGGACTTTGTTGCAGCAGATTCATTTTGAAGAAGGCATCCATTACGTTATCGATCGTGATTGAAGTTCAAACAAAATGGTGCGACTTCCAGGAACATGTGGCGAGATCGACTTGATTGATAAGTCCCTTCATCACGGCAGTGACTATCTTTTCGAGTATTTCGAATAAATCCACATCAAGTATGGTTTTCCGAATCTTGTGAAGAAGTATGACTCTATCATCGAAGGTACCGAATCGGAGGTCGAACCAAAGATTAGCCTTAGGGAGGGAGTGTTTCTCGAGCTAGTTTAGCCTTCATGTACCCAATAGGGTCTTCGCTTCAAGAGGGCTAACTCTTCTACCGTCTGCATTTGAAGACTGAAGTTCCATACGCAATGGAGTAACATCCATTTCAACGTCCATTGGTTTATTAGTGGGAACATCACCTCCTTTATTATTTGCTTCTTCATCCTCTTCATCATCGATCAAGTCCACTACTGATGTTATCATGTCGATTACCATCAAGATCGATGTCATCCTTCGCTCGAACCTTCGAGCATCTTCTCCTTCTTCATCCTCGACCCTTCCTCACTTGAATCTTCACTCTTGGAGGTATTGGTTTTTTCTTCTTCTTCAGTATGAGGTGCCTTTCCACTCTCTTGAGGGACTTTGGGAGGAGACTCTGGGTGAGAAGTCTCTGGAGGCACTTCTGTAGCATTTTCAAGCGTTGTTTCGTTGGTCTCCTTGAGAGGAGGCGAAGTGCCTTGATCATCCTTGTTCGAAGTTCCAGTTGGAACCGCCATATTGACGAACCTTTATTCCGCACTGATTGCTTGAATCTCCATGAGGAGAAGAATGGATCGGAGCAGTTGTTTGGGGAGGAGTCAAGTAGTTGGGATCGAGTCGAATCATCCTACACGAAAAAAAGATTAGAAACTTATAACTAAGGTACGAATAATCATTGTCAAAATTCAAGTGAATTCACCTATGGATTATCTGCAGATATGTTGTTGTTTATGTGTTCCAACATTACGTTGGAGGTCGAAGGTGGATTTTGGATTTTTGAGGGAGCAACATCCCGGAATCAAGTCCGAGACGTTAGTGTCTCTTTCTTATGCTTCTTTCAGAAACCGATGGTGAACTTTCCCACCTTGAGAGTCTTTCCACTAGCACCGGGTTTTCTTCTTTGGAGTAGTTGGTGGAGTTTGCTAGGTGAAATAATGCAAACATAAGTTAGGCTTCTTATAGACTTGAACTTGTTTCAAATGCCAAAATAAACTGCTTACCTTTGAGGTTGGGACGGTTGTTGGGATTGGAGCAGGTGTTGGAGTCTGAGTAGTTGTTGGAATCGGAGCATTGGTGTTTGTTGTTGTTGGTGCAGGAGTGATGGTTGGAGTTGCCTTGGGTACATTGTCATCAATTTCGTTAGTTGTTTGGGAACTACTTCCTTCCTTGGTCTTTGATGCAACAGCTTTTATTCGAGAATGAAAAGTGAAACACATAAGACAAAACGTTAAAATAAAGTAAATAAGACTTATTTGGGATTTCCCAAGCATTCGCAACTGCGCCTTCATTCGAAAGAATCGACATGGCAGAAAGGTCATAGCGAAGATGCCCTGGGAAATTATGGAGCCAATGTCGAGCCCATGTCACGCCTCGATGGCTTTAGTTTCTTTTGAGATTTGTACTTGAACATCTCTTTGCAAGTAAGCCACCAAGGGTATGGGGAAACCAAGCGAGCCGCTCGAGGTAGGTAGTTTGGGAAACTTAGGTGGATGCATTCGAGTGCCAACCTATACCTATCCTCGTGTGACATCCAAGGAAGTCCGAACTTAGAGACTTTTTCGTAAATTTTCCTTCAAGGTTTGGGACGCCGATATACCGTGGACTCCAAGCGTGTAGGATCATAAGTTGTTTCAAGTAAGTTTGAAAAGCTTTAATTTCTTGAGCGTGAGTGAACGCACCTTTCTTTATATGTACCTGCACATCGAATGCAGCAGTTAGTTTCTCTTCGATAGTAAGGGTATCAAACATACAGGACTGGCAGAATCTACTCCACCAATCCAGAAAACCTTTGGATGAAAAATAAGTTGGTTCAAAAGAGATCAATTTAAATTGAGCAAAATCTTGGTATTGTTCTTGTCAAGTTTGGCTTCTAGCCTTGAAAGTTCGACCAGAGGTAATGGAGTCATGAGTCTGAAAGAGTGGTTCAGGAATCAGTTGACATAAACCAAATTGTCTTGAGACAAAGTTGGGTTGGTAGGCGAATAGAAGGATTTGATTCTTGGTCGGAGTGATCCTTGAAGAAATTAGTCTCGGAAGCAGAAAGGCTTTCCAGATGTCTTGGATTTCTTTGGTCTTGGCAGCCTCCGAAAGGGATATGGTAAACCATGATTGTCCATGAGTCCTCGAAGCAAAAGGCGCCATAGTCTCTTCGAACTTATGCTTCTTGGAAAATAGCATGATGTATCGAAAAAGAACTGAAATCACTTTGTCATCACTGAGTCGGTTCCTTAACCTCGTGCCCTCAATACTTCGATCCATCACTTCTGGATTTTGCTCAACAATGGTGTCAGCAGTAGAAAGTGAAGATTCGAACATGGCGTTAAGCCATAGCTGAAGTAACCAGAAAGGACTAGCTAGCAAGATATTCTTAGGAGTATGGGATTTTAAACTTGAAACAGCTGACCTCAGACTTTCATAAAGGTCAACTAATAAGAGCTCACTTAAATTAATCCTCCTATTTTCATGTAAATCCCTTGCTAAGGGAATGAACCTGCTAGCCACTTGAAGTGATCTACTACAAAAGACATATCTTGATAGCCAGAGGGTGAGGAAAGCAATGTGTTCAACATCAGAAACACTATCACCTTCAGTGTGATAATGACTGACAAACTTGGAGAAGCTAGCTAACTTAATATCGAAGTCATTTATGCTCGAGTGCTCCTCAGAATCAGGAATGTATGTTTCTCCTAGTGGTGATAATCCAGTTATAGCAGCTATATCAAAGAACGTGGGTGTGATCATCCCTCCAGGAAGGTGAAAGATATTGTAAGTACTATCCCAGAAGTACAGGGATGCAAAAAGTAGTGGATGACTATAGGTAAAGCCCGATTTTGATAACTTGAGCAGATTGTAAATACCTAGTTCCTCCCACTGATGGGATTTCTTAACCTCTATTTTAGCAAACCAATTCTGGTATGCTACATCAGCAGTAGGACAAGATCAAAATGATTTGAAATTACTTTTAACATAGTCCAAAATGAAAGGATCCTTTGGGGGAATATCAGGGGTTTCTGTGGTTTTAGAAGCAGAGGGTTCGTTCACATTATCAGTTTCTACTCTAGGGATTTCCAGTTTGTTAAATAACGGTTTAAAATCATAGCAAACAGGGAATATGGTTCTAGCGTCCTTCAAAATCTCAAAAACTGTGAGAGGGCCCATTAGGGCAAACCTCTTTCCAGAGGCGTTAGTTAGGATTAATACCTGTGAAGAATACATGAGTTCTTGTTCCTTTGAGATGCCTTGAGGAATGAGCACCGATTGGCCGTGGTGAGTTTCAACCTTGCTTTCCAGGATCGTTCCAGTGTTCTTGGTCTTCTTCTTAGAAATCTTTTTCTGAGATGTTGTTGTTGAAGACATTGTTGGAAGCTGTTAAGGTTTTAGGGTTTTTCAGCAAAGAGAGAAGAAAAAGGTTCAGAGTGTGGAAAAAGAGTAAAAAGACTGAGTCTGTTGGGTTTTATAGTAAGGAATTTGAAACAATCATCAACTAAGGCCAAGGTACGTGGAGAACGTGGGTTGGACACGGAGTAAGGTGGCGTAAAGTAAGCATTGGAAGTAAGCATGATTAAAGACAATCATTATCTTTAATAACCACACCATACTGTGGTAACTGTTGGCAGCTCGAAACCTGTGAGCCGTCGGATCGACGAATGGAAGTCATGCACGTTGTCATAATTGCTCAAGGTCACATCAAAATCTTGGGATATATTTAAAATAAGTATTTCTCGATAGAGATTCAAATACATATTTTAAAGGGCATTTTGTTGGTCAAGATTTTGATATTTATGGTTCGAAAAGGGAGCATTGAATTCGAAACGAAACAATAACAGTGTTCACTAAAATGAAGGAAATGTCATGGTTTGGAATGAAGGAGTCAGCTCTTCGAATAAGATATTGAAACTTGGGGCTTCGAGTAGCAATTGTGAAGGAGCTTCGAAATGGTGGAAGCATGGTGTTAGGCAGCGCGTTCGAATCGAAAGGCAGTTCGATGTTTGAAATTCAAAATATGAGCGGGATGAATGGACGCTCAATATGCGCTACTGGAAAACGGTTCGGAGACGTGGAGGCTAGAGAGGCATAGTATTCTGCATGTCCGAAACGTGGCAAGCTCTCATAAGTCAGACCGTTATGGTCAGAATAGTATAAATAGAAGTCTTAGTGTTAGGATTTCGGGTGTCATATCTATTGTACTAAATTCAATAACATTCAAAATACCACATGGATAGGGAAACGAATGCACAAATGATGTACGTATGATTGCACCACTTTTATCTTTCAACAACGTATCTTTATCTTTCCAATTTACCTTTATCTTGCATAAATGTCATTTAAATCATTTATATTCAAAGTCATTTAATTTTCCATGCATCTAAACGCTTTTTCTTTCGTTTGAAGCCTTTTACTTTTCAGAAACCTTTACATTCATGCTATTATTTTCCAGAAAACTTTTACATACTTGCTTTTACATTCCTGTCTTTTACACTTCATGTTTTACTTTAAAAAATCTTTTACATTCACAAGTCATTTGAACATTCCTGCACTTACATACTTTCTGCAATTCGAAGTCTTTATGCCTTATATGTTCAAATCATCTTTATATTGCTTTGCTTGATTATGTTCTTAATTTATTGAATATCATAATCGAAATACACTTGAGACATATATAAAACATCTAAAAATAAGCCTTGAACGTTAACCAGCAGTTTAAGTTTATGCAAACGACCAATAACCCCATAGGATCAATCTAGTCGATCCTGCAAGTTACCAAATGGATTAAACAACAATCATAACGCTTGTTTGATAGTTTGGAGGACTAGCGGTTGTTTCACCAGAAATCACTGTGAACACACATATAATCAAGTTTTGACAACATGACATGAGACTAATATAAAGAGTAGCATCTTATGGGCATATTCTCAAGGACATTTTTGCTTATTCAACATTATGCGATTAAACATCCAATTGACATAGTTCATAACTAAACTAAAAGCATGATATCTAATCATATTCATAAGTATCATTAAGAGACATTTTCAACGCTTCTGAATGTGCTTCGATTCGAGTTATAAAACTCAAGATATGGCCATTTACTAAAAATACAAATTGGTTAAGTTAGCTAACTTTCGCTAAGCGGACTAGAGTTCTCTAAGAAAACTTTGATAGTAATAGACCATAAATTTAGGGTTATACAACCCCTTTTTGCATTCCAAGCCAACACAATTTGATCCCAACATGCATCAACAACCCAAGGCATACAAGATCATCAAAAGAACACATTTTTTTAGCATTTAATCAAGTGTGCAACATAATTATCTCAATCTCACCCTTCTATTATGATGTTGCCTCTATGTGGGTAACATGCAGGTTCCGAGGATAGCGGTGCTTCACACGAGACTAGTTGAGGAGTCTAGCTAGTTTATCCTTTACGAGGTCGTTAAGTCATTGCTCTGGTCATGTAACACGAGATTTATTTGGATTTCTGCTTTGATGCGATTTGTTATGTATTTTCATCTATTTTGATTTGTATGATTGAGATACTATGTTGATGTGGACTTGGTGCCGATGCATGAATTCTGATGACTTGGTTATATTATGGATTCATTACTTTTTCATCCAATGATTATAGTATGGGATGTAATCATTGATAGTATTTGTGAATATTAAATGATCCGCTGTGAAAATGCATGAATTGTTCTAAAGCATGAGATTCAAATATGTGTTATGATTATGACTAGTGTGCATGTATGATTTTGATATTGAAAGAAATATCATGTGATGTCCTCTTGTTATGCATTCTATTTACTCTAATTGTATAATATATATATAAAATTTGGGGAATTAGAAGGGGGTGTTACACTAATCACATTAAACTTCCACTTACTGTTGGTCATGAGATAACCACGCAACCGAAACATACACTCACATTTTCTTGTGCAGGTTTCCCCGCGTTTCAAATTTTGAATGCGTGCCACATATCTTCCGCTCCTTTCGTAAGTCACAATAACAAAGACATTTCTTCTATCAGTTCCATTATCGGGCTTTGCTATCACAATAGAAAATCCTAACCTTGTTGCCTCTAAACGAATCCACTGAAACATATCGTCCCAGAATTCAAATTCATGAACATTTTCAAAATGTTGACGAACATCGACCGCCTTAATTACGCGGACGGAACAACGATCGACGATACAACTTTGGTGTCATCGGGCTTAGGAATGTTATTGGGGTGCACCATACCTATGTAACATAATACAAATCATAAATACACATATACAATGAAATCTGCTGCATAATTTCAAAACAGAGACAAAGTCGGAAATAAACTTCTGGTTTAGTTCAATTATAAACCAGAAATAAACTTCCGGTTGGTACGTAGCCTTATTTTCAGCAAAAGTTATATATTAATGCAGGGAATGAGGGATAAAATGGATGATGTTTACCTGAAATTCTTCTTTGTTGAGCTTTTTCTGATATGATGAACCAAAAAAGTATGAATTTGGAGTGGAAAATGGTTTGACAATGGAGAGGTTTGAAGAGAAAGTGTAAATGATGTTGTTCACCATGGTTGCTGCTTATAGCAATCAACATTCGTGGCAAAACCGGAAATAAACTTCCGGTATCATACAAAATATCCAGGTGACATATAATTCAATGTTCTTGCTTCTGTCGTCGAAGTTATACCTCTGATTCCATAACGAAAGTTAATCTCTAGAACTGTTTTTTACAATTTCAGGGGTCACACCATATTTTGAACGGTTTGAATAAAATAGGATACATACCGGAAATAAACTTTCAGTTTTCAGAAAGATATTTTGAGGTTTTCCTGGAGTGCACTCCACTCTTATGGGATGAGTTAAAAAATTCGCCAAATCTTTAAATGACTGTTTTAAGTGGGATGGCCATATTATCCTCCAACTATGTAATATTTACCAATGTGTGATTTAATTCATTTCTAAACTAAACCTTAAGATCCCAACTGATTTATCAATGCATTAGGTACCATTAAGTTTAGGTTTCATTAGCCTTTATTCTTATGCTTATAGAATTTGAATTATAGATGTTACAATTTAGAAAAAAGATATAAAGGTGGAAAAGAAATTGTCAATTCAGGTATAAGTACTTTTAGTTTAAATTATTAGAAAATTTTAATTTAGTTTGAAATAAAATAAATAATGTGAATTGAATTGTATTAGATTATAAATATTGATACTTAATCAAGGATTTAGGAAAATATATCAATCATACAAAACAGTTTTACACTGTCAAAAAAATTATAATAGTTAATTTTTGTAAAAAGATGATTGAGTGATCTTGTAAAATATTTTACAACAATTGTGCATTACTTTTAAGTTTTTTAATTAAATTCAAAGCTACAAGACAGTTCACTAGTATTAAATAATATCTATGTGCTAATATTAAGTGGTTTTAAAAAAGCAAAATAAATTGGATAATGATCTATTTTTGTACCATGCTTTGTGAACAATATAAAAAATATCTTGAAAATATCGTCCTTATCCAAATAGAGAAACCCTATTTATAATCTTTCTTTCTCTCTGAAAAAGTAACCCTTTCACAACAATGAATTCATCTACACTACTTCATCCTACTCCTCCTTTGATTTTTCATCGCAACCGAACCATTCTCTGTTCTTCATCTAGAAACCAATCATACATCCCTAAACTCGAACCTTTTAACCGATCCAAAATCGACAGAGTCACTATAAACCTCCCTCTCATTGAAAAATCCAAGAAAGATCTCTCCGGTACGCGTTACTTTGCATTTTTCTCATGTTTCTTGACCTAATTTGATTTGATTTTAATTTATACTGTTAATTTTGTTTTGTAGATTATTGTTCTACACTTGATGGTGATGAGTGCTATAGTTGCTGGCAGGCTTATTTCGAGCTCAAAGATCTTGAAGTAAAGTTTTATTGTTCTGTGAATTCGATTTTGTTGTTTATTTGATTTTGATAAGCAAATTATTGAAATATTTTATGTTTTACAGAAGGAGTTACCGAGGGCGGATGTAGAGAGGTTAATTATGCAGATTGGCGGGGTAAAATCATTGATAGGATGTTTGAATGGAATTGCGCTACATAAATTGAAGAAGGAGGATGGATTAAATTTGGCCGTGGAAATAGAATCGAATGAAGAAAAGAATGTTTGTCCTAGACCAGATGGATTACCGAAATCTGCTGATGAAATGATGGAAGAAGAGAATGCAAGAATGCCTGATTCGTCTTATACTAAGCTTCTTAGATTCATGGGAAAGTATCCTGCTTGGTATTCTGAAGTGCCGGATCATGAAACAGATTGATGGTTGCTACAATTTGACATGTTTGTTTCTTTTTATTTATAGAGAATGAGTAGTGGTGTGAATGTGAATATGCTCTCTCCTGTTTGTTTCTGTTTTTGTTTCTGTTTAGTTTGGCTTATTGCTTTTCATAAATCATGATCTCATGTAATTTTAGGAAGTATGTATATAACATAGTATTTTGTTTTTCACGAATTTAAAGTTTTGATCTAATGTAATTATAAGTTTGATATTTGAATGATGGTTTTGAAAATTTTAAAGTCATTGACCATGATCAACTATGGTCTATGAGGCATCACATTAATCAATTTTTTACGCATATCTTTCACTGAATTTTATGACGAGTGTCTAAATAAGCATTCATATCCAATGATAGATTTCTTGTGAGTACCATCACAATCGAACTAATCCAACATAGATAGTACCAACTAACACGCATGATCTTCAGTCTCATCAATCCACCATTTTTTTGCACATGATTGCCATTCTTGTCTCTTTTACCAATTGCATGATTGGTTATGTTGAATTGTCCAAATGTTGGAAGCCTTATTCAAAAATAAATTTGTTTCTCCAATTAACAAAATATCATATAGATAAGACTTTCAGTGCATTATGTGAAAACTAAACTCGTGCCAACGCACGAGTTCTCATCTAGTAGACACATTTTTTATAAAATATATATTTATTTAAATAAAAAGTTAAAAAAATTAAATTAATAATAAATTTTTTTCGTATATAAAAATATTAAGATTTATAGTAGATTTTGTCTGTATATCATTTAACAATGAAAAATATTTGGATCATAAATACTATTTTTCGTATATAAAAATATTTAAATCAATAACATATTTTTTCGTAAAAAATATTATTTTTGTTCTAGTATCATTTAAAAAATTATCCGAATCAATAGTAAATTTTTGTATATAACAATATTTAGATCTATAACAGATTTATTTCCAGCATACAATTTTTTCCATATATAATTTACAAAAGTATCTAAATCAATAGTAAATTTTCGTATATAAAAATATTTAGATCAATAATATAATTTTTCACGTTTATAATTTTTGGATATATAATACATTTTTCCCGTATAATAATATTATGTTTGTTTTCGTATCATTTACAAAAAAATATTTGGATCAAAAGTAAATCTTCGTATATAAAAATATTAAGATCAATAATAATTTTTTTCCCGTATACCATTTTTTAATTAATAATATTTGGATTATAAATATCATTTTTAGTATACACAAATATTATTTTTTCGTATACAAATAGATTTTTTTCCGTATATAAAGATTATTTTTGTTTAGGCATCGTTTTCAAAAATATCTAGATCAATAGAAAATTTTCATATATTAAAATATTTAGATCAATAATAAATGTTATCTCATATATCATTTTTAGATAAAAAAAATTTGGATCATAAATACTATTTTTCGTATATAAAAATATTTGAATCAATAATAGACTTGTTCCGGTATTCAAATATTATTTTTGTTTACGTATCGATTACAAATATATCTGAATCAATAGTAAATAACTATATATAAAAATATTTAGAGAAATAATATATTTTTTTCCGTATGCCATTTTTGGATCAAAAATATTTGAACCACAAATACTATTTTTAGTATATAAAATTATTTATATCAATAATAAATTTTTGTACCGTCTAAATACAAAAAAAATAAGTGGTGTTTTTCAAAACATAGAATTGGAAAAAAATATCATAATCGAAGTAAGAACACAATTTTTGATGATAGAATCAATGGCGGAGCCACGTTGGGACAGGGAGTGACCATGACCACCCCAATATGTTTCCAAATATATTATATTTATATAAAGTACATAGTCAAACTTAATGAGTTAGCTAAATGGTTCAATGGTCAAGTAAGCATGGCAAATAAACCCGTATCCGTTGGGGCTCGTCCGCCCCTGCCCCGAAATTAGCGGGGATAATCCAGTTTAACCGGGGGCGGATGCGGGGGCGGGGAAAACCCGTTTTCAATTTACGGGTGCGGGGGCGGGTGATGGTAATACCCACCCGCACCCGCCAACTAAATTTATTTTATTTTATTTATTTTTAATAGTTTTATTATTCATTTACACTTTTTAATACTTTTTAATGTTATAATATCATGTTTATTAGAATTATTATTTATTATTTTGAAAATAAAATTTAAATAAATCTATCAAACTTGAAAAATATTTTTAAAATAATTAATTATTTAGTTTAATTATTTATTTTTAATTTTATTGAAAAAAAATAAAAATTAAAAAAAAATTAAAAATTTATTCGGGCGGGTGCGGGGAAACCCGTTTCTTGTTGGGGGCGGGGACAGATGAATAAATTTTAGTCCCAAACGGGTTTAGGGGCGGGTGCGGGTCTGGGTGTGCTTAAACCCGCCCCGTTGCTATCCCTATAGTCAAGGTCTTCTTTGTGGCCCTTTTTTTTTTCTTATTTGTTATAATTTCAGTTTAAACTTTTTTTACTTATTTGTTATAATTTCAGTTTTTTTACTTATTTGTTATAATTTCAGTTTAAACTTTTTTTACTTATTTGTTATAATTTCAGTTTAAACTAAAAAGTGTATACCATTGTAATGTTTTTAGTAGAAATGCATTAAAACTACATATATTATTTATGACTTGTGAGTATTATAATTTCGGTGGTTGATGTTTGTATTGTGAATTTCAGTTTAAACTCAAAAGCGTATACCATTGTAATGTTTTTAGTAGAAATGCATTAAAACTACATATATTATTTATGACTTGTGAGTATTATAATTTCGGTCGTTGATGTTTGCATTGTGGCTTTTGCGACGTAAATTTTGGTTGAGAAATGTTTAAAATATATTGTTTAAAATATTTAATGTTCACATTTTTCATTACATAGAAGATAAATTAAATGTTAAAATTTTAAATTTTGTGTTACGATGAAAATACTTGAATAATCAAAAGCAAAATTAATGACGGCGTAATGTGCAATTACTCACCCTACAATTGTGGTTTGATGTGATTGTGGATGGTACGACATTTATGGCCCCCTCAAAATTTTGCTCCTGGCTCCGCCACTAGATAGAATGACATTCTTAAGGAGATATTTGTTGAATATCATAATCTTGAACAGTGCTCTAGAGGCCAGTTTCTAAATTAATATTTTAAATGTTAAATAACTTGAAAACAAATAAATAACTTGAAAACAAATAAAAATATATTATATATGATTAAACTTGTTAAATATAATTGGATTGGTACAAGTTTTTCGTCAAATAGATTTAATTGTAGTATCTCAATGACTTTGTAAACTGTTCTATCGATATTGTTATCTAATCCTATTCGATTGATTGTTCTATCGATATTGTTATCTAATGCTATTTGGTTGCTCCTTAAGTTGTTGCATTGAATTATTATTTGGAAAGAATGAAATTGACATTGAAAAATTCAAAATGAGTTTTTTATTAGTTACTATCTTAATTTATTTTAAAAATATTTTAAAATATATTGTTTTTTTATCTATGTCATCATTGTCGAAAAAATTACTAAATATTTGTATATTAGTGGAGAACTAAAAGAATGGTATATTAAACAATATTTGTATACTATAAATACATGATATCTTAATTTTTTTCATATTTTTTATTAAATGAACATTAAATATTTATTTAATATATTAAAAATAAAAAATACTCATCAAGTTTTAGAAGATTTTGTATCAATATAAGTTCAATAACACAAGTTATACTTTCACGAAGAGAATTCTTTTTCTTCTAATTACAATATTATCTCAATTGACCTTCCATGTTCATATGAACTTTCTATAAATTTTATTAAGTTTTTCTCACCATTTATATTTTAAAAAAAGGATAAATCTATACAAAAAAAATTATAGATATGTGAAACTTGTTTAAGAACAATAGAACTTAATCTTTAAAGAAGAATAGATATGAAGAAAAAATTTATTTTCAACTATTTTCATTTTTTTTAAAAGTTATATTTATTTCTTATTCTATTATTTCTTATTCTATACTTGAAATGAAGACATTAAAAAACTATTTGAAACTCATATTTACCTTTTATCTTGAAAAATATATTAAATGTTAAATTAATATTATGAAATGTTGATAGAAGAGATTTAGAAGAAGAAATTTAAACAATAATGAAGTTTCAACATTGTGAGATAATGAAAAGATATATATTAGTATGGTGAGAGGAGAGACATGATGAATGAGTAGGGTGAGAAGAAATATATGGAGATATGGGTGAGAAGAAATATATGGAGATATATGTGTTTGTTAAATAAAATGGGTTGAGAAATAAAAAAAACATGATGAGAGATATGATAAGATTGTTAAAGATAACATTGAGAATGAAAAAAAAGAAATAAAAATATGAATATGATTTTTTGTTGCACATGAAATAATAAGCCACCATATAAAAATTGGTTGAAATCTATCATAAAATGACAATATTTAACCTAATATTAGTAATATATTTAAAAAATAATAAAAGCTAAAAGAGTGATTTTCAAAACACCAATTTTTGTTATATTATAGATATGCAATATCTTCTTTGAGATTGTATGAAATCCAATCTCTATAAAAAAGAGAGTAAAATTGAGCAACTCTAATCTAATATTTAAGTTTCATAAAAGCAATCACGCAACACATGAATCAAAGACTATTTAGTATTCATACACCATTTGCAATCAATATGAATTGTTGAGTTCCACTTGTGACATTTATAGTTTGTCAATAGTCTCTCATTGCCATAAGTCAAATAAAAGTCAGAATATTCGATAGCCGATATTTTCACTTTCAAATGATATGACGAAAGATATTTGTAAGCATTACTAATAACAAAAGTTTATTATGGTAAAAAGCTTAGTCAATTCATCATGAAGATCACACTCAATAAGCTCAAAATATATGTTGTTGCAATAGATAGTGAGCTATTTTGAAAAAAAATAAATTGAAAAGTAATTTAGATGATTAATTAAGTGATGAATAAAATTAAAAAAAAGAAGGCAAGAAATATTTGAATAAATTAAAATTATGTGCATGAGTAACGAGACATTACACAATATGTTCTCATGAGTTAACGGCTAACCCTTGCAAACCACCATGTTTTGTTTCCCGTACAATGACCATGTTTCTCAGATTCTGCCCAGTGAGCTTCACTTGGAAACGGAAAGCGAAAATCCAACTTTTCACGACCCTTTCGCAAGCTTCGGAACCATATCCCGCTCACGTGATCTCCACCAACATCTCCATCTCTCACTGCGCCAAAACCGGGAAACTCAAAGAAGCACGCCACATGTTCGATGAAATGTCGCTTAAAACAGTTTCCTCATGGAACACCATGATCTCTGGCTACTCCCAATGGGGGAACTACGCTGAGGCTTTGACTCTTGTTTCCATCATGCACCGTTCTTGTGTCGAGTTCAATGAGATTTCTTTCTCAGCAGTTTTGAGCGCGTGTGCACGATCTGAGTCTTTGTTCCTTGGAAAGCAGGTTCATTCCCTCCTTTTGAAATCTGGATATGAGAGGTTTGGCCTTGTGGGGAGTGCCTTGTTGTATTTCTATGTGCGCTGTTGTGGAGTTAGAGAAGCCGAGCAAGTTTTTGAGGAGCTGTGTGATGAGAATCATACATTGTGGAGTTTGATGCTTGCGGGGTATGTGCAGCGTGACATGATGGGTGATGCTATGAAATTGTTTAACAAGATGCCTGTTAGGGATGTTGTGGCTTGGACTACGTTGATATCTGGGTTTGCCAAGAGGGAAGATGGGTGTGAGAGGGCTTTGGATTTGTTTGGGAGTATGAGGAGGAGTTGTGAGGTTTTTCCTAATGAGTTCACTTTGGATTGTGTTATAAGGATTTGTGCTAGACTTAAGGTTTTGTATGTAGGGAAGGTTGTTCATGGACTTTGCATTAAGGATGGTTTTGATTTTGATAACTCCATTGGTGGTGCACTTGCTGAGTTTTATTGTGTTTGCCATGCTGTAGACGATGCGAAGAGAGTTTATGATAGCATAGCAGCAGAAGTTTGTTTGAACGTTGCTAACTCATTGATTGGTGGCCTTATCTCGATAGGGAGGGTCAAAGAAGCTGGGCTGATCTTTAATGGATTGAGAGAGAAAAATATCATCTCATATAATTTGATGATTAAAGGTTACGCAATGAGTGGTGAGTTTGACAACTCGAAAGAATTGTTTGAGAGACTGAGTGTCAAACATTTAACCTCCTTAAATACTATGATTTCTGTGTATTCCAAAAATGGCGAACTGGATGAAGCTGTAAAGCTTTTTGACAAAACTAAAGGTGAAAGAAACTGTGTAACATGGAATTCAATGATGTCGGGTTACATTCATAACGGTCAACACAATGAGGCATTAAAGTTATATGTGAATATGCGCAGACTATCAGTAGTGTATAGCAGATCAACTTTCTCTGTTCTATTTCGTGCTTGTGCGTGTCTCTGTTCTTTTCAGCAAGGCCAGTTGCTTCATGCACACTTAGCCAAAACACCGTACTACGCAAATGTTTATGTTGGGACTGCTCTTGTAGACTTCTATTCAAAATGTGGTCGCTTGGGTGACGCTCAAAGGTCTTTCACCAGCATCTTTTCACCTAATGTAGCAGCATGGACAGCTCTTATAAATGGTTATGCATATCATGGACGTGGATCTGAGGCGATTTCACTCTTCCGCTCCATGTTAGATCAAGGAGTTGTTCCAAATGCAGCTACTTTCGTTGCTGTTCTTTCTGCCTGTAGCCATGCTGGTCTAGTTGACGAAGGTTTAGAAATATTCCATTTAATGCAGATAAGCTACAGGGTAACACCAACAATAGAACATTACACATGTGTGGTGGATCTTCTGGGTCGATCAGGCCGTGTGAAAGAAGCAGAAGAGTTTATTATAAAAATGCCTATTGAAGCCGATGGTGTAATTTGGGGAGCTTTGCTCAACGCTTCGTGTTTTTGGAACGATATAGAAGTGGGAGAGAGATCTGCTGATAAGTTGATCAGTTTGGATCCAAATTCAATATCTGCTTTAGTTATTCTGTCTAACATGTATGCTGTACGAGGTAGATGGGGGAAGAAGACAAAAATTAGGAAGAAATTACAGAGTTTGGAATTGAAAAAATATCAAGGATGCAGCTGGATTGAGTTGAACAACACTGTTCATCTGTTCTCTGTAGAAGATAAAACACATCCTTATTCAGATGTTATTTACCAAACTGTAGAGCATATAACAGCAACCATTAACTCTATGGCACCGTTAAACCATTAACGTCTGATAAGTGTTTCTAATGCAACCCACTCTTTTTGGTCTTATTTTTCTTTCGGACGTCTCCCGAAAGGTGAGTTTTACTTTTTTCAAACTTAATATTGACCGGGTTAGATTTTGTATAACTAGTTTCATTTAAAAAAATTATTTATATTTTGATTTCAACCACTTGAATGCAAAAACAACATAGATTGCACACCTACTTCTTCTAGCCACTATGTGTCAGACCGGAAAAACTTTTATTACAAAGGGCATGCAAGGGCTTGAATGTATTGTTAATGGGACTATAGACAACCCATTTATCATCGATAGGGGAAAACTCGAATTTCACATTAAAAAGAGTTTTTAAGTACAGGCACTCATCACCTTACATCACTGAGAAGTGGGAATCACAGAATTGTAATATCAGGGAGTCTATAAAATACTACAAAGCAGTGTTTTGTATGTCATTTTTCTAGACCGAAAGTGAAATGAAAATACTGTTTGTTGCAAGTGACAATTAGGCTTTGATTTTTTTAATCATGGATGCTAAAGCCAAATAAATGGCGTGGAGTATTTTGTTATGGATTGTATGTGAGAAATTATGGTTGGAATATTGTTGAAATCCCTGCCCACTCCCGGGTTGTACAAGGTGGAGGTGGTTGGAGGAATTGGGAAAATGGTTATTCATCACCTAAATGATTGTCATTTGTCAGTAGGCGAGCTGAACCAAATTCGTTTCAACTCGGTACCAAATTCGTTTCAACTCGGTTCATTTCCAGCCCTACTGGACGTAGATGGTGGTATAAATAAACGACAAAGACACCATTATGTTTCAAGTAATAATAGTAATATTAAGTTCTATTTGTAAGAATGTCTACTTGTCATCATCTTATGATGAACTAGAAGTAGAATGACGTAAATAAATGTGTGTTTGAATGGATGAATATCCACATGATTATTGATTTGACAAATTCTATCACTTTTCGAGTAAGTAGGTTTATGAGGCAAATGGTTCATGTTGTGGATATAGTCATGGAGATTTCTCTTTTACAGCCAACAACAAAGACATTTAATGATACAAATTCTTTGCCCGGTTATCATGATGAGAGCATACCAAGATATCAGATACTGGAAAGAAGTGTTTGATTTTCTATCCAAAGATCCCACTCTGGTTCCTTTGAATTCTGATGAACATGATGATGAAGTCACTCACTGGACTAGTCCATCCCCATAATATCCTCCTACTCGTTATTCAAGTAATTCATCTTCAATCCATACTTGTTATTCTTTGATGTCAAACTCTGCATAATTTCAGTAATGATAGGTATGTAAGAGCTGCATCAAACTGTTAAACCAAACCGCACAAAAAACCCAAAATGTGAGCGAGAGTTCAATTCCTAAACTATCACAATTGTTTCCTTTGGTTGTGGTTCCATTTAAACGTTCAATTTGCCTTCTTTTTTTTTAAACAATCATACTATTCGGTGCTGTTAGGTTTAACTGTTCAATTTGGTTTTTTGTTTTTAAAACGGTCCTAATAATTTATTTGCTTTGTTTTTTATTTATTTTTTTGGTAATGTTTAAAAGGACTCATAATCAGCACACCTTTATGTCAGTTTGACTCGTTTCGAGACGAACCATTAACAGTTTGGTTCAATTTTTCTTTTTGAACGGAACTATAAGTTGTCCTGTATAGATTATAGACACACACAGACACATCTATCTATACTCAATCACTTTTAAAATGATTTCAATCTGAAAATTGCAGTTATTATTCAAGAGTATATTAAAGAGATGGAAAAGCTACTTTGAGCTTAGGAGTTGAAGCAAAGAGTTTTGAAGGATTCTTCATGAGAGATCAAACTAGCTTTCTTAGACTTAACCACTATCCTCCATGACCTTACTCTTGGTGCTGGTTCTCAAAAGGACTCTGGTGTCTTACTATTCTTGTCCAAGATGAAGTTGGAGGACTTGAAGTGAAGCGTAAAACAGATCAAGAGTGGGTTCATGAGAAAGCCATCCCAAATGCTTATATTGTCTATGTTGGTGATCTCATTCAGGTACAAAAAACATTGAAATTCTTATTGAATTTAGCCTTAATAAATACCGTGTTTGTTGTTTTCCAATTTTATGAATTGCTTTATTTAACCCCTTAATTTAGAAGGAGAGCCATAACACAAGGCTAAGGTTGTGCCTTGTGACACGAAGGTTAATAAGATTTTTATCCAAGTTATAATTTAATGATTTCTGTTCAGACAACCAGACAACCGATCTAAAATATTACTCCCTCCGTCCCAAATTATACGTCGTTTTGGTCATTTCACGGGAATTAAGAAATTTAATTATTACTTTATAGAAAAATAAAATATTGTATAATTTTATAAATATGTCCTTCCATAATTACATTGGAAAGCGAAATCAAAAGAATGAAAGAAGAAAGAGAAATACATAATAGAGGGTATATTAGATAAAAAATTATTAATGATGTACTGAGATTCTAAAGTGACTTATAATTTAGAAAAAATATTTTTGACAAAGTGACTTATAATTTGGGACAGTAAGTAACAATGGTGGAATGAAAAAAGAAAGATTGATCTCTAGATATGTTTCTTTTTATATTATTTAAGAGAGCAAAATATAACTGTAATTGCTGGAGTGAAGTCCCATAACCAGAACAAACAAAAAATTTGCTAAAAAATTGAGCGTTAAAAGTGGTCTCAAG
Organism: Vicia sativa; assembly: GCA_021764765.1. Taxonomy (NCBI): domain Eukaryota; kingdom Viridiplantae; phylum Streptophyta; class Magnoliopsida; order Fabales; family Fabaceae; genus Vicia; species Vicia sativa. The sequence continues at coordinate 53,372,948 of CM038795.1, read as the reverse complement.
TTCTATTCTCACCTCTATTATAAATTAACAATTTAGCGATATTAACAATAATATATAAGTATTAAATATATTTTAACAAATTAACGATGTTAACAATAATATATAAGTATATTAAATATATAAAATATTTTGAATGCTTTGCTTTAGCTATTCTATAGGTAAAAGATTGTAAGGATTAAAAATAAACTATTTGTACACATACCAAAATATAAAACATGAAATTTTTTAATTGAAATCAATTAATATATTTATAACTTGTATATAATTTGGGTACATATTTTCATAATATGCAGCGGAGAAAATCACGTTTTTGTCTACATACCTCAAATAAAAAATCACACAGATATGCTAAAATTAGTCCAGATTCAATGTAAATATACTTGTGGACTAATAATCACAAAAATGCTGATAAGTTTCTTATGATGTTGATATATTTTGAAACAACCTTTTAAATAAAGGGAAGCACAAGTAAACCACCTTCAACATTGATTTTTACAAACTCTAACAGAACAAACATGGGAGAGATAGACCCAGCTTTTGTTCAAGAACAAGAACACAGACCAAAACTATCCATCATCGAAGCCCAAGGAATTCCCGAAATTGACCTCTCCCCAGTATTCCATCATGAAGTTCAAAATCCATCTGCCATTGATGCGGTAGTGAAGGAGATTGGGAGTGCATGTAAGGAGTGGGGATTCTTTCAAGTCACCAACCATGGAGTCCCTTTGAGTCTTAGGCAGAAACTTGAGGAAGCTTCTAGATTGTTCTTTGCTCAAAGTTTGGAGGAGAAGAAGAAAGTTGCAAGAGACGCTGTCAATCCAACTGGTTATTATGATACCGAACACACCAAAAATGTTAGAGACTGGAAAGAAGTCTTTGATTTTCTTGCCAAAGATCCTACTTTGATTCCTGTTACTTCTAATGAACATGATGATCGAGTTACTCAATGGACCAATCAATCTCCTCAATATCCTCCACACTTTAGGTACTTATTTCATTTTCAATCTATACATATGTATCGTTCGATGTATTTAAAATTTATGTGAACATGAACAGAGCTATAACTGAGGAGTATATTGAAGAGATGGAAAAGTTAGCATATAAGTTGCTTGAGTTAATAGCTTTGAGCTTAGGAGTTGAAGCAAAGAGGTTTGAAGATTTTTTCAAGGATCAAACTAGCTCTATTACATTTAACCACTATCCTCCATGCCCCTACCCTCACCTCGCTCTTGGCGTTGGAAGACATAAGGATTCTAGTGCCTTAACTATTCTTGTCCAAGATGAGGTTGGTGGTCTAGAAGTAAAGCGAAAATCTGATCAAGAGTGGGTTCTTGTAAAACCTACCCCAGATGCTTACATTATCAACATTGGTGATATCATTCAGGTACTTTTATCATGAGTTGTTTGAGTTAAGCCCTTAGTTAGTAGATAACATTTTTTTGTTTGATGATTGGAGTTGTTTTGTTTGTGCAGGTTTGGAGCAATGATGCATATGAGAGTGTGGAACATAGAGTAATTGTTAACTCTGAGATGGAGAGGTTTTCAATTCCCTTCTTTTTCTTCCCTGCACATTACACTGAAGTGAAGCCTTTGGAGGAGTTGATAAATGAGGAAAACCCTTCAAAATATAGACCTTATAACTTGGGCAAGTTTATTGTTACTAGAAAGAGTAGCAATTTTCAAAAGCAAAAAGTGGAGAACATCCAAATTCATCACTTTATGATTGCTCAAAAAGATAGTACTATAGAAGTATAACTTAGCTTGTGCATGTTAAGAAATCGAGTATTATTGGTAAAATTGAATATGACCGCATCCAAGATAATGATTCTTATGCATGACTACAAGTTAATTTTCTATAAAAAATACTAGTGTGTGAGTATTATGTCTGCAACCCAATAATATCAAAATTAAAAATCAATATTAAAATGTTTTTCGACATGAGATTTCTATTTCGATACACGCAGTCAGTCTTCCTACATTAGTCTCTTCCCCTTCAGAAGAATTCGACTTTAAGTTCTCTTTTTGATAAAGAGCCTTATCTGCTCGATACTCATGAATGTCAGCAACATTAAAGATATTAGATATATTCATGGCATATTTGAGAATTACCACATAAGCATTATCATTGATCTTTCGGGTCACTTTGAACGGTCCATATTTGCGTGATTACAACTTGTTGGAAATACTAACTGAGAACCTCTCTTTGCGCCGAAACACCTTCACATCATCTCCTATATTGAAAACTTTGACTCTTCTGCGTTTGTCAGCAATTACTTTATTCTTCTTCCTAGTAGCTCTAACTTAGCCTTGCAGCTTCTTTAACGATAACCATTTCCTTGGCAATATTCTTAAGCAGCCGCACTAACTTCAGACGCCTTAGGCAACTTAACCAAATCAATCACATGCTTAGGAACATAAGTATAGACCATGGAGAATGGTGATTTCCCTGTAGCTGAATGCACAACATTGTTGTAAGCAAATTCGACCTGAGGCAAAACTAAATCTCACTTTTTTGACTTGTCACTATAGACACTCTTCTCAAAGTTCTGTTGGTTATCTCAGCTTGTCCATCTGTTTGAGGATAAGCTGTAGAACTCAGGTTCAACGCGATTCCAAACAATCTTCAAAGAGTAATCCAAAAATGACCGAGACATATGGTTTCCCTGTCTGAAGTAATTGACTTAGGAACCCTGTGAAGATGCACAACCTCCTGGAAAAACAATTTGGCTACGTTGGACGATCAACAATCTTCTTACAAGAAATGAAGTGGGTCATCTTGGAGAAACCGTCTACTATAACGAATATAGAATCTAGACCTCGATGTGTATGAGGAAAGCCCAACACAAAATATATGGCTAAATCTTGTCAAATATCATCAGGAATAGGTAAATACATATAGAGACCAATATTTTGAGACTAACCCATAGAAACCTGAAGAGTATAACACCTTATAACTATAGTACTAGCGTCCCTCCTCAAGTGTGACCAATAATATCTCTTCTTTAGGTTAGCAATGGTCTTGTCTCTACCCAGATGACCGCTAATACCACCACCTTACAAGTCTTGAATTAGCTTCTCTCTTAAAGAGGAGCAAGGAATGCATAGTCAATCCCCTTTTAAAAGATAGTCATATGAAAATCTTAACCCTACAAAAAAGAGCAAAGATAAATCCCTAGGTCATTGAAATGGTTAAAAATGTTATGATGTTATGATGTAATGATGTCATGTTTAAATAGCACACACAAGCAATTCACACAATAGCCCTAAGTTTAAGGCTTGCATGACATATAGGTGTCTACCCTATCGGAGTTTAAGTTGGTTCAACATGTCCTACAATAGTAACCGGGTTCTATGAATCTTATATCACAGATCTTTCTCGCAGGCTTTATTTCAGTACGACTACTAATTGGTCGACCTAAACATCCCGAAAGTCGAATCTCAATGAGTGTAGCATTAGGTATTAACCAACCATAGTCTGCACCGAAGCCAGCTATCTCACTACCTTCTAATGACTAAGATGAGTCAATTAGGGTTCTAAAAGTTTAGTTAGTGCTTGATGACACCACACAGATGCCAAATATTTCCTCAACTGGACATGAGGAACATCGGGACATCGAAAGTGTCACACTAACCGTAGTCATCATTTTAATCGTTTCGGTCTACGTCGGACTGTCGCGATGATCTATTGCTACTTACCTAAGGAAACCTGGATCCGGGTGTAGGATTCCCCACAAATATAATACCCAAGCAACTCTTAAAAGTAAAACATACAAAGAAAACAGAAAGCGATAAAAAGTGATATATAGCCCTAAGATAACCTCTCTTTGGGTGTTCTCCCCAACAGAGTCGTCAATTTTGTAACACAGTGAAATAACTGACTTGTTTGTTTTGTGTTTTATCGTAGATATTGCGGATAGCAAGAGTCGCCACTGACTTTTCTTTTATCCAATAATGGAAAGGTGAAAAGAACAGGAAAAACCTTTGTTAGATTCTGAGTACGAGAGGTAATTATGAAAAGGGAAGATATTAGCACCCTTTCCATCCGTAGTTATCTACGGGCTCTTAATTGCTTTAGCTCACTTTTTGAAAATTTGCTTTCTGTGTGTGTGTGATTTGGAAAATATTTTGCTTTGACTTCGTAATGATTCTAGTATCAGTCCTCAAGAATGTATACGAAGTATTTGAAAATATTTCGAAAGTTTAACTTTGTAATGATTCTCGTATGAATGTATACAAAGCGTTTGTTTGAAAGTATTTTTGAAAGTGTGTGAGGTGTGACGAGCATTTTTTGATTGGATTAGAGCAAGCAATTTAAAGTCTTATTACCTACTCAGAAGGTCATTCTTGTTATTTTCCTTCTCCTTTAGGATAACGCTATCCATACTATTAGTTGATAGGTAACTCTATCCGTTGGATGTGAAGGGACAAACGTACGATCATTGAAGGCAAAATGTAAGGATACCTTAGAAAATTCGTAGGGACGATCATCACTTATTCGTAGGCAAATATCGAGGGACGAGATCATATATTCGTATGCTGCATCGAGGGTCATCGAGGGACTATGATGTTTATGATGATTTAACTAAGGGGATTTTGCTAATGGTACCCCTACGTCCGAGGGACATGGCCATTTCATTTGTAAGGCAACAAGAGAGGATACCCTAGGGGGTGAAAGTGTGAAAAGTATGTTCAATTCAGATTTTTTATCTTAATTGTTAGGGTGATCTAAGATTGATTGATTAGTCTTGCCATACAATCCTATTAGCCATACATTTAAGCAGTGTATATACAATTTATAAGAGTGCGGAAAGTAAAAGCAGAAAGTAAAGTCCTACGCTATTACATGGCTTTGGGGCAGTTAAATAATAGGAGGTGCGGAAAGTTAATGCGGAAAAGTAAATCTACGTTATTACAAAAATATCCTGGCGACCTATACATCGATTTCTAGAATTTAAAATGCGAAATAAATAAATAGATAATGAAAAAAATATTCTAAATGTTAGGAAAATGTTAGAAACCTAATTGCTATAAGAAAATATTTTTTTTTTGTTTTTTAGAAATCGATTTTAATATGGAAAAAGCCCTAATTCTAATAAAATATTTTTTAATTATGAAAAATAATTTTAATGCGAATAAAAGAAAATATTTTTTTTGTGTCAAAAATTAAATAAAGATTTTTAAAACCTAATTCTAAAATTAAAACATTTTTAGAGTTTCTTTTAATTATTAAAACAATTTTTGAAAATAATTAAAATAAGAAAAGAAAATATGAAAATGTTAGAAAGAGGTTAAGGAGAAAAGTGGTAAAAAAATAGTTTGTTTCTCCAAGGGGTTGAACCCAGGACCTGAAAGTCATTGGTCCAAAATTAGACCATTGCGCCACCTGCATGTGTTGTAAATAACACGTCTCTAATTGTATGTATGTGATACCTGTAAAAATCAGAAAATATTGAAAAAAAATGGTAAAAGGCAGGGATCGAACCCATGCCTCGATGGAAGACTCATTGCGCACATGGCTTGCCACTGGGGTGGCTATACATCCATTAATATAACCAATTCAGTAAATATATGTGAATATAAATTCCAAAAATCTGATTTGTAAAACCAAACGCACGTGGGACCCAAAGTTATTTGAATGGACAAGTTAGAACACGCCACGCCTGCATCAGTGAGTCAGACGAAGTCAGAGATGTCGGAGTCAAACTCTGGTCGTCTTCTCCGGTTGCTACAAACACCAAACCTTCAAAATACAAAGAATCAAAGCAAGAGATTAAGCATACCCCCTTAAATCGACCCCTGCGAGTTCAATGGTGGCCTTAGTTTCGATTGAAACTGCTTGTACACGGAGATACGAAAGATCAGAACCTTCGTGCCCTAGCAATGGTGAAACTTGATTCCTGTGTTAAAACTCACGCACAATGGTTTTAAACAATCACAAACATCAGTATGAACATGAATATATTAATCAGAATTGTTTATATTGCATAAATCGAAGGTTTGAGATTCAAGAAATATTACCAACCGGTGAAACTACGTGGAGGCGATTCTGGGCACGACTTGGCTTGCTTAGGGACTTGGAACAACTCTTGGAAGGCTCAGGAGGATGAATGCATGCTTGGTTTGACTTGAAAGCGGCTGGAAATTGAGATTCGGCCTTGCTCTAAACTTACAAAATTTGAGAGCTTTGGCTAGGGTTTTTTGAGCATGCAATCTGTGTTCTTTGCATCTGGTCTTGTTATGTATATATAGAGGAATGCATTAGGTCAGAAAATATGAAGAATATCTCTTGCATTCATGAGGAAAATATTTAATTTTCAATTTGCATTAAAACTTGATTTTTTTTGCTTCAATCATGCTCCAATCTTGTCCGTTCATTTTTTCCAGCTTGCTATGACTAACCTGGACCTCAAGATATCTAAGTAATAAGCCCACAAGCCTTGACCTCTTTCCATGCATTTTATTTTATTTAAAATTGAATTTAAATGAAATAATTCAAAATTAAATTAAATAAATAATGAGAGGGTGTGCAATTGGACTTAGAGGTCATGGGCCACCTTGGAAACAAGTTTAGATCACAAAAACCTAGGCCCATTTAGAGAAAATTCAAGATTGATCAAGATTTTCTTCATGCACTTCTTCAAAATTTTCATTTTTGCCCAAGTCATAACTTGCTCAGTTCTTATCTTTTGAGAGTATTCTTGGACTTTTAATAAAGCTTAAGATGTCATTTAAATGTTCATTTTGGTTTCATCTTCATTGAAGCTTCCATGTTCATGTACACCTCTTTGGAAAAAAGATGACATTTTGTTGACTTTTAGAAGGACCTATAATGTCTTGACCCATAACTCTCAAATGAAGCATTTTTGGGCAAAGCTTGTGAGAGACAAAGTTGTAGAGAATTGAATTCTCTTCCAAATGAGCTTTGGTGGAAAAATTTCTGATGAAATATGTGAAAGTTATGCTTGGTCAAAGTTATGTTGCCTTTTTGTCAAAAAACCAGAAACTTTGACTTTTGATAAATTCTTTGATTTTCTTGATGAATCATGACTAACCATTGATTAAATGGTTAATGTGGCTTCAAAATCTTGATGTTGACAAAAAACTGATGAAGTTTGACTGTATGTTGACCACAATTGACTTTTTGTCCAATACAACTGATTTTCAACCATCTGAGCAGTTGACTGAGCAAACTTAGGTTATGAGGCTTGAAACTTGACATGATGATACCTTGAGACATAAGAGGAGGCATGATGCTCACTTGAGCCATTAGAACTCATCGTTGTCTTGTGAGAAGCAAAACCTAGTTGTGGGTTGATTGCTTAGGAGAGAGTTTGTTTGGTCAACCATTGAGTAGTTCTTGAGTATGGAGATGTGTATTGACTTGAAAATAGGAGGGAAAGTTTTGGGGTATAACAGGGGTCTAATTAATATAATATTAAGTTTGTGGCTAAAAGCATAAATGTCATGAAAGATTAGGTTATTGTGTAGATACCATAAGTCAATATCGAATTTGATGAGTGGTCAAATTAGAATATTGAATAATAAGAAATAACCCTAAGGTTATTTATAGGGGTTATGGTCCCCATTTGTAGACAACAAAAAAATAACTTATAAGAAATTATCTCTTCATCCCCATCAGAGGAGAATCAAGGAGTCATAAAAAACTCTACAAATTAGAGGATCACATATCCGCAAAGCTTCGATGATTCTCAATGACAAATTTCAATACACTTTCGCTTTCATTCTCATGATTGTATTCAGATATGAGTTTAAATGTTTTATTTAGAATTTTATTCTTAATTTTTATATTAATAGAAATTATAAGATTATGAACAAAATCCAATCGATCTATATAGATCATCAGATACATTAATTATTCAATTAATTTAAAAAATAAAATTTGTTTATATGAGAATAAATGCTTCAGCTATTCTATATGTAAGAGGCTGTGATGATTACAAATGTACTAATTTGTCCCATATCAAAATATAAAACATGAAAAACTTTTATTTAACTCAATTAATATATTTATAATTTGAATACAATTTGGGTACATATTTTCACCATATGCCGCAGAACAAATTCACGTTTTGTCTACGTACTCCAAAAAAAAAAAAAATCACACACATATACTAAAACTAGTCCAGATTCAATGTATATAGTTGTAGACTAATAATCACAAAAGCGTGGTACGTTTCTTATGATGTTTCCTTTCATTGACAATAATGTTGATATGATTTTAGATAAAAAGAAACACAAGAAAACCATTTTCAACATTAATTTTTACAAACTCTAACAAGAGAACAAACATGGGAGAGATAGACCCAGCTTTTGTTCAAGAACAAGAACACAGACCAAAACACTCCATCATTGAAGCCCAAGGAATCCCCCAAATTGACCTCTCCCCATTATTCCTCCATCAAGTTCCAAATCCATCTGCAATTGATGCGTTAGTGAAGGAAATTGGAAGTGCATGTAAGGAGTGGGGATTCTTTCAAGTTACAAACCATGGAGTCTCTTTGAGTCTTAGGCATAAGCTTGAGGAAGCTTCTAGATTGTTCTTTGCTTTGAGTTTGGAGGAGAAGAAAAAGGTTGCAAGAGACGCCATCAATCCAACTGGTTATTATGACACAGAACACACCAAAAATGTAAGGGACTGGAAAGAAGTGTTTGATTTTCTTTCTAAAGACCCTACTTTGATTCCTCTTACTTCTGATGAACATGATGATCAAGTTACTCAATGGACAAATCAGTCTCCTCAATCTCCTCCAAACTTTAGGTACTTATTTCATTTTTAATCCATACATATATATCATTCTACATATTTAAAATTGATGTGAACATGAACAGCACTATAATCGAAGAGTATATTGAAGAGATAGAAAAACTGGCCTTCAAGTTACTGGAGCTCATAGCTTTGAGCTTAGGAGTTGAAGCAAAGAGGTTTGAAGGATTCTTCAAGAATCAAACAAGTTTTATTAGATTCAACCATTATCCTCCATGCCCCTCCCCTCACCTTGCTCTTGGCGTTGGAAGACACAAAGATGCCGGTGCCTTAACAATTCTTGCTCAAGATGAGGTAGGAGGACTTGAAGTGAAGCGAAAATCAGATCAAGAATGGGTTCTTGTCAAACCTACTCCTGATGCTTATATTATCAACGTTGGTGATATCATTCAGGTACTTTTGGCCTAATTGATATTATGATGTTATCTACAAATCCATCATTACACGGGACTAAAAGAGAGTTGGGTTGGGTTTATTGATTGTTACAGGTTTGGAGTAATGATGCATATGAGAGTGTGGAGCACAGAGCAATGGTGAAGAAAGAGAAAGAAAGGTTTTCTATCCCATATTTCTTCAACCCTGGACATGACGCCGAAATTAAGCCATTGGAGGAGCTTATAAATGAAGAAAACCCTTCGAAATATAAGGCATATAAATGGGGTAAGTTCTTAGTCAACAGACTAAACAGCAATTTCAAGAAACAAGATGGAGAGAATCTTCAAATTTATCATTATAAACTACCTTAGAGATTACAGTAGTTTAATTATAAGTATCAAGTTGTTTGTGTGCAGTCTTTGTAAAAATGTTTAAAGGAGTGTGGCCCTAACATAGCTCCTATAAAATATAGTTACAATTTTCAAATAAGCAAATGACATCCCTTCAAATAAAAAAATTCTTCTAATCAACATTTGCATTTTCAATTACAGTAGTTTTTTTTTTACAAGTTGACATAATTCAATGATATGACCAGGTTAATTATACAATGTGACTCACATAAAATAATCATTTAATTAGTAGTATTAATTTTTAAATAACCAATTAATTATATGATTGATATTTAAATATGAATGAGTTTTTTCAACAAATCAATTAATTAAAAATAAAAATATTTGTTTCTATTAGTAATGAAAAAATAGGCTACCAATCAACCACCGGATGTAGAGAATCATACATATGCAAGGTTAATGGAGTTATAATCGATAGGCAAAAAATTTAAGGGGTAATGATTGCACCTTTAGTATTAATCTCAATACTTGTGAAATTTCTGGAAATGTACCTCAAGTTCATTATAAATGTCCCAAATGCGCAAATAGTTTTGTTTGAATTTTTGAAGCTCTAGTATGCCCCATATTATAAGAAGCTCAAATTTTTCATAAACATATTCAATACATATTAAATGTTACAAGAGAACACAAATGTATCCGAAACGCACTTAAAATTTTAAACTCAAAATCTTATTTGTATATTGGATGCATACAAATCTTGAAGTCGGTTGTCATTTTTAAAAATTTAAGGGGTTTAAGAGAGTTAAAAAAATTTATTCCTCTATTTTCATCATTATTATTCTTTGAAATGATAGTCATATTCAAGTGTTTCGCAAAAATTAAATTTCTTAAGAATATTTATAATATTTATTTAATTCAAAAATTATAAAAAATAAATTAAATAAATGTTAATAGTAATGAGATGTTATAGTTAGTTAATCATTATTCCCATGAGAATATTAGATTTCCATCATTTAATTCTTAAAACAAAAATAGAAGAATCATGTATAAATTAAATTTCTATGAATAATTTATATTTTGAAATATTTTTTTTAAAATTGAAATAAATATGAAAATATTACATTCTCATTACCGTATTCTCATAAATATCCTAAATATCTCATGACCATTAATCATTATTCCCACAGGGTGCATGAGCAACGTCCTAAAATTTTGATGAGAGATGGAAAACAAAGGCGTGGTTCTATATGACACGTTAAAATAAAAAAATACATTCTAAGTTGAAGATATATGTCGAGAGAATGAAAGCATAAACGAAGAAAAATTAACAATAATAAGGACATCATTCACAACATAAGCAAAGACTTCACTCCACTCAGTTACATCACCAACACAAAGAACATAAATATTTGAAAATAATCCACCAAATCAATGCCACAACAATTAAAGGTTTCAACTTCTAAAATTCCATTGAGGGGTTTTTCATTCCTCTAAAATGCCATAGTTTTTTCATGAATCCTACATAGTCCTTGAACAAGTAGGCCACCAAAAACCACTTTGCAAAATCTTTAGAGTTTACATTACTCCATTGTGGCGGCCTCTATAAGCCAAACTATGACAGTGCTGAAGAAGGAACACAACTTCAATTTTTTGTTCTTCATGATATATGTATGGATTGAAAATGAAATACATCATCACAAGTCTCAACACTATTATAAACAAATTTTATTTTTTTATACATTAAATTATTAATGTATCTAACTCATATATAAACTAAATATATATATATATATATATATATATATATATATATATATATATATATATATATATATATATATATAAATAAAATTATTTATAATAGTCTTCAAAGAATGTAAGTACCTGCGGAAGAATGGAGGATATTGAGGACATTCATTGAGTAACTCGATCATCATTTTCATCCAAAGTCCGGTCTTTACAAAGAAAATCAAACACTTCTTTTCCGTCTCTAACGTTTTTGGTGAGTCCTGTGTCATAATGGACACTCGCAATCATACCGTTTGCAACATTTCTTTTCTCTTCCAAAGAACTATCTAGAAGCTTCATCAAGTTTCTAATTCAGAGAGACTCCATGGTTAGTAAGTTGAAAGAATCCTCCTCCTTGCATGCACTTCCAATCTCCTTCACTAAACTTTCTATGCAGCAAACAACGTCAATCTCAACTATGGAGATTGAAAGTGCATGCAAGGAGTGTGGATTCTTTCTAGAATTTCTTGGGCTTCAACGATGGACAGTTTTGGTCTGTGTTCTTGCTCTTGAACAAAAGCTGGATCTAGCTACCTCTTCCATGTTTGTTCTCTCGTGTTTCTTTTTATTTAAGAGGTTGTGTCAAATATACATCCAAGTAATATCATATCAGCATCATGAAGGAAAGGAATCATCATAAGAAACATACCACGTTTATGTGATTATTATTCCAAAAGTATATATACATTGAATCTAGACTAGTTTTAGCATATGTGTGTGATTTTTTTTTGGAGTATACAATGTGATTTTTTTCCGTTGCATATTGTGAAAATATCTACCCAAATTGTATACAAAATTATAAATATATTAACTAATTACAATAAATATTTTTTATATTTTATAGTTTGATATTTGTTCTACTTATACATTTATCTTAATAATTTGTAAGTGAAAATTAAAGATGATAGAAGGTCATGTATGATTTCATAAGGATAGGGTTGACCCCGATAATTTAGAAGCTCTGTCAATAAAAATTGATTTCAATATCTTTAAGTAAAAAACAAACTTTTGAAGACCCAGTTCTTAAATCTAGCCTAAAATAAGATTTGAATTTGATATATAGAGATAGTTATAAGTCATATCAAATCAAACTTAAATAAGCCAGTTTATAGATTCTGTAAGTCGGCTTACCTATTTTCATCTCTAATGAAAATCAAATTGGAGATTATTTTTATGTTTTTTTTAATTCTCCTAACATGTCATAAAAGTCAACCTTGTAGTTCCTAACTATGATTTCTTTTAACTTGAAACAATTATCCCTGAAGAGTGAACTATGAATTTTAATTATGGTTTACTAACTCTAAATACATAGTTAGGTGTATTTTGTTTGGTTTGACTTTTGAATTACTATTGATAATTTTGAGTTTTATTCATTTGTTAGAGATATTAAAATTTTATTTCTACCAATTTTGAGGTTGAATTTATAAAGTGTCAAAACCAAATTTTGGAGGACAATGTTGTTAACATTCAACATTGCCAACTAGACGCTACCCCATAAAGGAGGCAGAAATGTTCTAGCCCTTCTCATATGAGATATGGGAAGCACTTGTTCTTAAAGGTTTCAAACCTTTTTCTTTGACAAAGTTCTATGAGTGTAGCAACTCTTACGAGCATGTTGTCTCCATTAACACGCAAATAACCATCATTGAAATTCTCGATTCTTTAAAATAAAAGTTTTTATCGGGTGTAACACCCCAATATTTCGATTATTAAATAATTCGAATTTTTAATTATTTATTTAATTAGAAATTTAATTATTGTATTTTTGAGATTATTAGAATTAATTAAATAAAGTGAAATTGGACAGTGGTGTAAAGATACAGTGTGGGGGATGTGTGTAGTAAAAGACTCTAAATCCTATTATTTGTTATTATTATTATTTTAGAATAATAAGGAATAAGAAAAGGAAAAGAGAAAGTGAGACACAATTGGGAATATTTATCATACGTGAAAGTGAGAAGAGCAGAAGTAAGGAGGAAAAACCAAGAGTGTCAGAATCCGACGAATCCTTAAGGTAAGATGTGATTTCGATTAATTACTATGCCTTATAGATTTTGGGGATCAATAAGATTGATCAAAGCATGTTAGGAATCCCAATTTAAGATTTTCTAAGTTTGTAGGATTTATCCCAATCGTTATCGAATTGTGTAGAATTGAATAAATTGTATCATATAGGATTGTTAGGAATGACCGAAATGTGTTATATTGCATGGTACTGTTTTTGTTTGATCGATTCTACTACCTTGAAATGTATGGGTTCGATTGGGAATGATAGGGATTGAGTTTGGAAACATGTTGCTGTCAAAAATATGCATTTCTGCTACTACAAGTCGCAGGAACCGGTTCTCATGTGGGAGGAACCGGGTTCCTAGTACAAAATCCAGAGAAGGAGTTTTCTGAGTCAGTAGGAACCGGTTACTCCTGGGGAGGAACCAGGTTCCAAGTGAAAATTTTACACTGAAAAATAACATTTTTAGCAGGAACCGGTTCCTTGTTTGGAGGAACCGAGTTCCCCATACATTTTTCTAAAGAGCGTGATTTTGAGACTTGTGGGAACCGGGTTCTCTCTGGGAGGAACCAGTTACCACTGTAACTTTTGAAAAATAACTAAACTTTAAAAATTCATAACTTTCAAACCGTAAGTCCGTTTTAGTCGCCGTTTTGGACGTTGTTTCTTAAATTTAATACTCTATTTTATAAAATGAAGAAAATAATTGTAACTTGAATTTATTTTGAAAATGTGTCGAATTCCGAATTATGCAGTTTGTTACTTTGTGCATACTTGGTGTATATGCAGTGGTGTATCTGTGATATTTGATTGTATCAGGTTTTGGTGGATGAAATGCATTGTTTATGCTGTTTGATGTGTACATGATCAATGATGATATCATGTTCTGGTTTGGTTTTGGCTTATGATGTTGATGTGATCATAATTTACTGAATGTTGCATGCTTTATGATGTGCATGCATATACATTCTAGTGGTAGCTAATTCCTATTGTGTGGAATTAGTGAGTATTGCCAATAACCGTTCCCGGGTGATTATGGATGGTGAGGCTGGATTCATGTCCGGGTGATTATGGACGAATCGATGTTGGTGACTTAGTTCACTTTTTGGTACCACATGCATAGAGTCGTGCATTTGCATTTGTGTGAATTATAACAACATAGGATGGTTTTCTGTGTTATAATTTGTTTGTCATGTATGGATGTATGTTTATGAATTAAATTGTGAAAAATCGACTTATTTGATTATGCTAAAAAGGGTGGATTAATATACTTGAGATATTTATTGTTTGAGAAACTTATAATGCATTTTAATTATGATGAAGTCTCACCTTTACTTTGATGATTTCAGATTGAAGTTTAGCGGTTTAGGAGCTGGTGAGGATGGATCATTGAGCTATGCATTTCTTATTTCGTGTCGGTGTCATGCTCTGATTTGTAACACTGGGGAACGTTTGGTTTAGAGTTATAATAAACTCTGTTTTTCTTTTGGAATAATTATTGGTTGCATTTATTCCGGTTTTGATTTTGATTTCCGTTGTGTAGAACATGTCTCTTGGATTATGATTTTAATTATGTTCTTCAGTGAAGCATGACATGTTATTGGAATTTTCTTTTAAATAAATTGTAATGCCCTTTTTATTACATGTTAGCTCTGAATTTATTAATAATCGCGGGGTATTTTAGAAGGGTGTTACAATAGTGGTATCAGAGCATAGTCGGTCGTTGTGACCAGTGTCTTAGTGTCATTATTCCCGTTTGTGTGTGACTAGTGCAAGGTAACACTGTCAATACTTGTGTTCTAATGAGATTTTTTTTGTGATTTTACAGAGCAATGGTCAGAAGAGGTAACGGAAGAGATGACGCTGCAATTGCTGAGGCTTTAGGGATGCTTGTTGGTGTGCTTGGAGGGAATCAGCAGGGAGCTGGTATTGCTGCTGACAGGCAATTGGGGAATTTCTAGAGGAACAATCCTCCATTGTTCAAAGGCACGCATGACCCTGAAGGTGCTCAGAAGTGGATGAAAGAGATTGAAAGGATCTTTAGAGTGATTGATTGTACTGAAGAGTTGAAAGTGAGGTATGGTACCTATATGTTGGCAGAGGAAGCCGATGACTGGTGGGTTGCTACCAGAACTGAGATGGAACAAGATGGAACTGCGCTGACTTGGGCTGTGTTTAGGAGAGCTTTTCTGAGGAGGTATTTTCCTGAAGACATTCGGGGAAAGAAAGAGATAGAGTTTCTAGAGCTCAAGCAAGGCAACAAGACTGTAAGTGAGTATGCTTCCAAATTCACTGAATTAGCTAAGTACTATGCTCATTACAACAATGATGAAGAGGGAGAGTTTTCTAAATGTATTAAGTTTGAGAATGCTCTCCGTGATGAGATTAAGCAGGGTATCAGAGATCAGCGTATCCACATGTTTTCTGATTTAGTGGATTGTAGTAGGATTCTGAAAGAGGATCTTGCTAACACTAGGTCTAATTCTCGTGGGTTTGCTGATAGAAAAGGAAAGCAACAGATGGATCGTGGCAAACCTTATGATAGAAATAACCAGAGGTCTGGTGGATGGAAAAGGCCTAGTGGGGGAGATTCTGGTGCTTCAATTAGATGCTACAAGTGTGGTGAAATGGGCATCGTATTCAAGAGTGCAAGAGTAATGATAAAAAGTGTTTCAAGTGTGGGAAACTCGGGCATGTGGCTAATGATTGCAGAGTGAGAATTGTGACTTGTTACAACTGTGAAGAGGAAGGCCATACTCGTCCGCAGTGTACTAATTCTTGGTTAAGTAGTTGGATATAGCCTCACTTTGAACACTAATGAGTTCATCATTCTTCTTATTCTCGTATCGAATGATCTAAAGATCATTTTAGTTAAAGATGTGTCTAAGGCCTCTTTACATAGAATTGTTAGGTTGTCTTAGTCTTTTCTCTTATTTATTTTGGGTCTTTAGGCCCTCTTTTATACAAAAATATGGCATAATTAGTCTTGAGATCCCGTAACTTAATCTAAGATTTCATTTTGATCCTTTATTTAATAAACAGTACTTTTTAATCTCTCAAATAATTGGTGATAGAAATCTATTTCAAAGAATTAGAGATGAGGAAGGAGGGTCATGTCAACCAAATCTGGCACTAGAACAACTTGAAACAGAAAGACAATTGGCGTTAAATGAGGCGAGATGAAAGTCAGCGCAATATGAGGCGACAATGGAGGCCCAAATGGCGACAATGAGACAAGAGCAACAACAGAAAATAAAGGTCATGGTGAAGAGGCAAGTTGATATGGAGCAGCAAATGAGACAATTTATGCAATGGTTTTATGAAAATCAAAACGTTCGTGATCAAGAGCCCGGGGATGACAAAAATGAAGATGATTTTGACATTGACAATTATCCCAACCAAGATGATGCGTAAAATAACTTTTTATTTATTTTGTTTTTAATTTGAATTTGTGTAAGATAATAATTAATTAAAACCCTATTTAGTATATTAAACTAAGAAATTTTAAATTTTAGTTTATTATTTTTACTATATTAAATTTATTATATTAAATTTTACTGCATTAATTTTATTATAATTTTGCTTATTAATTAATTTTATTAATTTAATTAATTATAAAAAAATGGGTTCCAATAATTATTGTTTTTTATTTAAAAAAAAATAACAATGACGTGACTTATATATTAAATTAGTTGCGACTTGATTTTCACGTCACAACTTTGTGACATAATAATCACGTTGTAACAAATTTGTCATCCGTTCCCCTATCACGTGATTGTTCACATTGCTATTTAACTGTTATGACATGATTTTTTAAATTGTGACGTGAATTTACGTCACAATTGAGAATATTTACTTAAATATTTTTTTATAATATTATACAATATTGTTTTGATACATAGAACACATGGATCATGTTGGATTTGCTATAGCACAAATATATAAATAAAATTTTAATATAAATATATCGCTTTCATAATACACCCTCCGAATATTATTATAGATAATTTATATTTTTTTAATATATTTAATTATCAATACATCAGATTTTATTTATTAAAATTTATTTTTTAAATATATTAAATAATTAATATATTTAGTCTATATATATTCGGATACATATAATTATTCAATTTATTTAAATATTTCTTTCTATCACTATTATAAACTGATGTATATAGCCAAAAATATAATAAGATACATCAGTTTTTGTCACTATTATTAAAAACTACAAAATATCCTAAAACTAGTCTAGATTCAAAGTATATATTGGACTAATAACAACAAAAAGTAAAATACGATTTTTCTTATCACTATTATTATAAACTTTTCTTACGATTTTTCCTAAAAAAAAGTAAATTACGCCACGTCTTTTTCTTATCATATTTTGAAACAACCTTTTAAATAAGAGAACACAAGTTACCATTTTCAACATTAATTTTTACAAACTCTAGCAACTGAACAAACATGGGAGATATAGATCCAGCTTTTGTTCAAGAGCAAGAACACAGACCAAAACTATCCATCATCGAAGCCCAAGGAATTCCCGAAATTGACCTCTCCCCCTTACTCCACTATGAAGTTCCAAATCCATCTGCCATTGATGCCTTAGTGAAGGAGATTGGTAGTGCGTCTAAGGAATGGGGATTCTTTCAAGTCACAAACCATGGTGTCCCTCTGAGTCTTAGGCAGAAACTTGAGGAAGCTTCTAGGTTGTTCTTTGCTCAAAGTTTGGAAGAGAAAAGGAAGGTTGCAAGAGACGCAATCAATCCAACTGGTTATTATGATACAGAACACACCAAAAATGTTAGAGACTGGAAAGAAGTCTTCGATTTTACTTCCCATGATCCTACTTTGGTTCCTGTTACTTCTGATGAAGATGATGATCGAGTTACTCAATGGACCAATCCATCCCCTCAATATCCTTCACAATTCAGGTAGATATATATTTCATTGGATTTTGTATTTGAATTAGATTCAATCTTAAAATTGATGTGAACATGAACAGGTCACTAGTTGAAGAGTATATTCAAGAGGTGGAAAAGTTGGCCTATAAGTTGCTTGAGTTAATAGCTTTGAGCTTAGGAATTGAAGCAAAGAGGTTTGAGGAATTCTTCAAGGATCAAACTAGCTTTATTAGATTCAACCACTATCCTCCATGCCCCTCCCCTCACCTTGCTCTTGGCGTTGGAAGACACAAAGATGCCGGTGCCTTAACAGTTCTTGCTCAAGATGAGGTAGGAGGACTTGAAGTGAAGCGAAAATCAGATCAAGAATGGGTTCTTGTCAAACCTACTCCTGATGCTTATATTATCAACGTTGGTGATATCATTCAGGTACTTTTTCCTTATTATGAATCACTCACATAAACATTTGAAACATTGGAACGTGGTATTCAAACACACACTTTTGTTGTGCAGGTGTGGAGCAATGATGCATATGAGAGTGTGGAACACAGAGTAATGGTGAACTCTACCAGAGAAAGGTTTTCAATTCCCTTCTTTTTCTTCCCTGCACATTACACCGAAGTGAAGCCTTTGGAGGAACTGACAAATGAGGAAAATCCTCCAAAGTATAGACCTTACAACTGGGGAAAGTTTCTTGTGAACAGAAAGGGTAGCAATTTTGCGAAGAAAAAAGTGGAGAACATTCAAATTTATCATTATAAGATAGCTTAAAGATTACCTTAGCTTCTGCATATAAATAAATTGAATAATATGTTGCAGCAAATTGATCTAATACTGTGTATAAGTATTGCTGAATAACATCTATCATGATTTTCCCTTTCAAAAATAAATAAAAACTCTGTTTATTTTCAAATCAAAATATGAAATTACATGGCCTTTTACTGTTATATTCTATTATTATTGATAATTACTACGTAATTCATTATCTCATTCGTGAACACTGTCTTCAAATAATTTATCAAAGGTGGACACCACAGGTGAAGTCCAACTCAACCATGACATTTTTAGGGGTAACTCTCAATTTCTCTACCAACATATCCAACGCCTCCTCTTTGTCAATCCTTTTATGGTCTAAAAATGTCCCTCTAATCGGAATATGCAGTAGAGACGCGGCGTCGTCCAATGTGATCGTCATCTCACCATGTGGTAGATGGAATGACGATATCTAATGGTTCCACCTCTCAACAAAAACGTTAATCATATCATGATTAACGATGCTATAACCATACTTAGTCAAATCTTTCAACCCTATAAATAGAAATAACTCATCAAATCATGGTTCAAGAGGGGGTACAAGTCTACTGATCTTCCACCCATGATTAATGACGTTTAGCGGATTACGTTCCTGCATACATGGTTTGACAAAGTTTATTCAACAAAAATTCATAATAATAATATAATAGAAGGAATAAGTCAAAATTCATACCGATTTATCTCATATATGTTTAGCAACATGGTCCAATTACAGAGGCAACTGAAATAAATTAGACGGTTCTTCTCCAAAACTCTGAGGCGTCTGAGGTGTCAGCTTAGGTGCCTGAGATGTCAAGGGTTCTGGCTCAAGTGTCTGAGATGTCTAGGATGCCGTCTGAGGTGCCGACTCAAGTGTCTGAGGTGTTGGTTGTGTGACCTCTGGTGTCGGTTGGGAACCAAATGCTTCTCCTACCTCAAATACCATGGATGAGGAAGTACGTCTACGGGAGGACGAAGATAAGGATGGATGAATTGGAGAATCTCGTCTGCAGTGGGAGGACGATGGAGTGGAGTAGAAATAGGAACATCATAGGCAAAGGTTGTAATACGCGTATCTAGCACAACCTGTCCAGATGTAGAAGGAGCTTGGGATGCCTGACTCCTTTCCCTCCGCAGAAAAGTATGTTGTGAAAGTCTGTCATGCCTCAATCTATATGGTCTTTTAGCCATTACTCAAAAACAACTTACAATTGCTGAATTTTCTTGAATGAATGTTATTGAACACTTGAATTAACTGATTTCTGACGAGCTTTTTGCGAAGTAGTTTGATTTTGTAACAATGGGGTTTGAGAGGAATGTGAGTTTTTGTGTGTTTTATTTTTGTTTTTTAAAATACATTTATATAAAGGGAGGTGAAAAGGCTACACACGTTTATGTTTTAACATGAATCAAAAATATATATCCAGTTGCAATCAGAAATTTAATATTTATTTGCACGCAGTTTAGTTATACAATTTATGTCTGACAAAATACGTATAAAAAATATATTTTTAATTTTAAGAGATATTTTAAGAATTTATAGAGTAGAAAAAGAAATTTCCCACAGTTTTTTATCTCAAACCTCCTCATTTGGGCTTACAAATGGAGACTCAGAAAACCCAATCGAAGTCTTAATCTGTCCTTCGTATCACATGTATATTTTTCAACCATATCACAAATGTTAGGAAAGTGTCACTATCATTAAAAACAATAAAATATTATAAATTGGTACAGATTATATCGGACCAATAACAACAAAATGCTTACGGCCACGTTTTTTCTTATCATGTTTTGAAACAACCTTTTAAGTAAGAGAACACAAGAAACCATTTTCAACATTGACTTTTACAAACTCTAACAGAACAAACATGGGAGAGATAGACCCAGCTTTTGTTCAAGAACAAGAACACAGACCAAAACTATCCATCATCGAAGCCCAAGGAATTCCCGAAATTGACCTCTCCCCATTATTCCACCATCAAGTTCCAAATCCATCTTCCATTGATGCCTTAGTGAAGGAGATTGGAAGTGCATGTAAGGAGTGGGGATTCTTTCAAGTCACAAACCATGGAGTCCCTTTGAGTCTTAGGCATAAGCTTGAGGAAGCTTCTAGATTATTCTTTGCTCAGAGTTTGGAAGAGAAAAGAAAGATTGCAAAAGACGCGATCAATCCGAGTGGTTATTATGATACAGAACACACCAAAAATGTTAGAGACTGGAAAGAAGTGCTTGATTTTATTTCACATGACCCAACTGTGATTCCTCTGAATTCTGATGAAAATGATGATCGAGTTATTCAATGGACCAATCCATCTCCTCAATATCCTCCACAATTGAGGTACTATATTTCATCAAATTTGTGTGTTTGAATTAGATTCAATCTTAAAATTGATGTGAACATGAGCAGGACTATAATTGAAGAGTATATCCAAGAGGTGGAGAAGTTGGCCTACAAGTTGCTTGAGCTAATAGCTCTTAGCTTAGGACTTGAAGCGAAGAGGTTTGAAGAATTCTTCAAAGATCAAACTAGCTTGATTAGATTCAACCATTATCCTCCATGCCCCTCCCCTCACCTTGCTCTTGGCGTTGGAAGACACAAAGATCCTGGTGTCTTAACTATTCTTGCTCAAGATGAGGTTGGAGGACTTGAAGTGAAGCGAAAATCAGATCAAGAATGGGTTCTTGTCAAACCTACTCCTGATGCTTACATTATCAATGTTGGTGATATCATTCAGGTACTTTTTCCCTATTATGAATCACTTACATAAACATTTGAAACATTGGAACATTGGTACTCAAACACACACTTAGTAGATAAAAAATTTGTTTGATGAATCTAGTTTTTTGTTTGTGCAGAGTTGGAGCAATGATGCATATGAGAGTGTGGAACATAGAGTAGTGGTTAATTCTGAGAGAGAAAGGTTTTCAATTCCCTTCTTTTTCTTCCCTGCGCATTACACTGAAGTGAAGCCTTTGGAGGAGCTGACAAATGAGGAAAACCCTCCAAAGTATAGACCTTACAACTGGGGAAAGTTTCTTGTGAACAGAAAGGGTAGCAATCTTGCGAAGAAAAAAGAGGAGAACATCCAAATTTATCATTATAAGATAGCTTAAAAATAGTATAGTATTGAACAATAGCATCTATCATGCATGTTCCCTTTTAAAAAATATGTAAAAAATCTTGTTATTTTTCAATTACTGTTATATTGGATTATTTCCAATTACTATGCTGACATTTGTTTAGTTTAACTTGCTCAACTACTTAATCTTTGAAGTGACGCTGATTTCCACCCCACTCTGTTCACGTTGTTGATGTGAGGTAAATCGTGATCGATATTTATGCATAGTAAAATATAAAATAATTAGGTGAAAAATAAAGCAATTTGCAGCTGTCACGGTTGTTTTATAGACGGAATTATTGTTGTGGATGCTGAGTCTGATACCAATAAACTATGGACATTATTTGCAAGCATTTGGATTATTGTTGTAGATGCTGAGTCTGATACCAAATTTCAATCACTTTCAATGAAATGTATGTGGATCACGGAAGCAAATTAATTTCTATTATCCAACAAAAAATCAATCCTTTTCAATAACTTACAAGATGATACAAATGGTGTATTTACAAAATTGTTTATACGAAAGCAGGTTATACAAGTTGAAATACAATAATACTCAAAAGTTCAAATAAATTTGCATCACATAAAACATTCTGTCACCAACAACCTCATTGGTTCGATCAAACAAATAACCATGGAAAATTTAGAAATGGTTAGAAATTAATATTTTTCTAACATGTCAATTTACTTGTGTAATATTTTGTTTGTTATGTCATTTTGTTTGTTGTGTCACTTTACTTGTTATTGTCACTATAATAATTAGATTTTTGTTTGTCAAGATAGTAAAAGTAGACCAAAGTTAATGATGTCTACTATTTAGTCTACAATTTAGAATAGTGTTGTTTAGATTCTATTTCCACTCCAACGAGCAATCTCATTGCTTAGTTCTATGTATTTGTAGTATTTTTCAATTTAATGCATATGAGAAACAACATAACATTTTCCTCCAAAATCTTTATTATTTTGTGGTTTCTATCCTTCTCTTCCACGCTACTTTCCATCACTTTTATTTTTCTTACATGGTATCTAGAGCTTCATTGATCTTAACGGGTCTGTGAGAGAGAAAAAAAAACCCACAAGAAAAATATTTACAAAAAAACCTTTAAACACCATAAATGGCTTCCAACAATAGTTCTTTACCTCCACCTCCTATGGTTGTAGGAGAAAACTATCATTTGTGGGCTGCAAAAATGAAAGCTTATTTGAGAACTCAGAGTTTATAGGATATTGTGGAAAATGGAAGCAATCCACCACCTCTTCCAAATAACCCAACAGTAGCTCAAATAAAAAATCACAATGAGAAAGTGTCTAAAGAAAGAAGAGCACTTGCCATAATACATGCAGCACTACATGATGATATATTTATCAAGATCTTGAATCTTGAGATTGCAAAAGAAGTTTGGGACAAGTTGAAGGAGGAGTTCCAAGGGAGTGAAAGAACAAAGAAGATGCAAGTGTTGAACTTGAGAAGAGAGTTTGAAACACTAAAAATGAAAGAAACTGAAACTGTTAGAGAATTTTATGACAAAATTTCGAAGGTTGTTTCACAAATTAGATTGCTGGGAGAGGAACTCACTGATCAAAGAGTTGTGGAACATTTTTTAGTGTGTCTTCTAGAGAGGTTTGAAGCAAAAATATCTTCTCTTGAAGAAACTAAGGACTTTTCTCAAATCACACTTGTAGAGCTTGTTAATGCTTTGCAAGCTACTGAGCAAAGAAGATCTTTAAGAATGGAAGAAAATGTTGAAGGTGCTTTTGTGGCCAATACCACAAGCAAAATCCAAAGCTACAACAGTTTTGAAAAAAAGTATTTTTGTGAGAAGAAAGGAAAAGAAAAAAATGGAGGAATTCAACAAAAAAGGAGAGAGTTGGAAAAAGAAGTTTCCACTTTGTCAACATTGCAAAAAAGATACCCATTTAGAAAAATATTGTTGGTACAGGCCAGGAGTTAAATGTAGAGCACCATGTTGTTCACACCATGTTGTTCTACCTTTTCCCTGATGAATAAAGGCTTTAGGTGATTTTTCATTCCTTCGTCTGGCTTTTCGAAGAACGCGTTTTGCTCTTCGACCGCTCCATTGTTCATCACGTAATAACACACTGGCCTGTGTCTGGCCATTTCGTCCTCATCAGTCTCTTCCGCAGCATAAACTTCTGTATCCTGATTGTACTCACAAGGCAGCACTGAGGCTACGTTGCAGTTTGCATTAAAGAAGGATTCCCCCTCTGATTCGAAGTCGTCAGTCATCAAGTCCTCTTCGTCTGCAGCCTCCTTCCGTGTCTTGTTTTCTTCAGTGTCTTTCTTTGGTGAAAAAAGCTTCCTGGACACTGGGGGTTTGCCCCCAGTCTGGGTTACTGATGCTGGATTATTTGTACTGGATTCCCCTATCTCCATAGGCTTCGAATCCCTTTCAGCTTTTTTGTTTCGCTGGTGTCTGCGCCATTGAGAGCGAGACATTGGATTTTTTCCTTTGTAATTCTCCAATCTTATTTCTTCCCTCCTGTTTGAATTGAATTGTTTCCTGTAAGCCATCGCAGTCCTACCTCCTTGGTCATAGCTTCACCATTTCCCTTTTCCCTTATCAGCCTTCACCTGAAGCCATCTGTCAGTGGGGATTTCTGCAGGTAGTTTGAAAGAAACTTTCTTCGTTTCCCTAGGATAAGAGCTGTCTGTCCTTCTTGGCATGGTTCTGCCAATGTTAGCAGGATTCGAACGCATTCCACCTTGGTGCCCCCAGCCTGATACAAAAGGAACTCTCTCGAACGCTTCAGCCATTTCTCTATCATATACCGCTGCACATCTGGGACAGATTAGACACTCTGTTCCAATCTTGTGGCAACGAACCAAGAATTCGAGCAGACTCTCATCAGCTTTGGGATAAACTCTGTACAGTTGATTGTCTTGCCTCTAGTTGACCCCTGTTCGTTCGCGCTGGACCCTTTCGAGCTCAACAACAATTCTGGGGTTGCAGATGATGCTGCACCTTGGGCACAACAACTTATCCTGGTTCTTCTTATGACAGTGAAAAAGGTATTCGCGCAAACTCGCGTCTTTCCTAGGTAAGTTCTCCATTCTTTTCTCTCTCTCTTTCTCCGAACAGCGTTCCACTTCTTCTATTTCGGCGTTGGGCTGTTCGAAATCCACCATATTCACTCCCAACGTCTGTCCACCAGAAATTTTAACCTCTTCGAACTTCATCCTGAGACCTTCAGTAGCCTCAGTCAAATTTTTGTCAGCAGCCAATTGGCCATCAGCAGCAGCAGCCTTTTTTGCCTCACGAAGTATTTTTGCTTTGAGTAGCTTTGGGAGGCCATCAGTAGCCTCTGTTTCGTTCCTAATCAAGACAAAGTCTCCATCCTCTTCGAATTCCACTTTCGATTGAACCTTCCTCTCAACAATCTCCACTACATTGATATCCAGAGGCTTAGCATAGTTGGTCTCCGCCATCAGTAACAGATCCGTATCAACTTTCATTGGATTCTTCCCCTTATCTGAGAACTTCAGCCTGCCATCTTTGATTGCATTTTGTATTAGATCCCTGAAAAGAAAACATTGTGAGGTTTTATGGCCTAAGAAGTTGTGATATTTACAAAAGCCCCTCTTCTTCCTTTGTTCCAATGGAGGAATCTTAAGGTTAGGATGAACTATTAACTGGCCATCTTTTACCAAAACATCAAATATTTCATCACATTTAGTTATATCGAAAGTATAGACTTTCTTAGGAAATTTATCATTCCTTTCACTTTCGACAGGATCCTTTCCATTGGAAGGAAGCAAAACTTTACAAGCATAAGGGGGTGCTTCCTTCAGTTCTGCAAGATCTATTTCGAACTGATCGAAATCATAAGGGTCTTGAGAATCATCTATGTTCTCCTCTTCAGCTTCTATGTAGGCTATTCTTTCTTTCTTATGATTTTTACTAGCCCTAGCCTTTTCAGCTTTTAATCTTTCGACCTGACGAACCCTATCTGCTAGTTGGTCCATATCTTTAAGATACTGTGTATCCAATTTCTTTCGAATGGAATAATCTAGGCCCCCAACGGCCATTTCGACCAATTCGTGTTCAGGAACTACTGTGAAACATCTAGATTTCAACAAACGAAACCTATTCAAATAATCATCTATCGGTTCCGTGAATTTCCTCTTAATGCTTGCTAATTCTTTCAGACTAATTTTAGACTGACCCATGTAAAATTGTTCATGGAAAAGTCTTTCTAAATAAGGCCATGTGTCCACAGATCCAGGGGGTAGGGTAGTGAACCAAGTAAAAGCGTTCTTCGTTAGAGAACTTGGGAAGTATTTTATCCTAAGATTTTCGTTATTTGCTATATCTCCTGCTTCGGTTAAATATCTCGCTATATGTTCTACTGTTGATTCACTCGTGTCTCCAGCAAATTTCGTGAATTTAGGGACTTTAAAGCCCCTGGGTAATTTTGTCTGCAGAACACAGTCTACAATAGGAGATGTGTAATTTGGCCTCCTAAATCCTGAATTTAAACCATTCTGGGCCATTATTCTTTCGATCATGGTGGTTAAGTTATTTTCTGCCACTAAATTGTCATTTCTAATCCTGTGAACAATTTCGTCTGCATTTTGGTCCCTATTAACCATCATTATTGGTCTAGGCTGTTCGTTCTAAACTTCCTGAACCTCCTGTTGCCTTAATCTTGCCCCTATATTTCTCTCTTCGACCACTTGAATGGGGGGTCGAATCTGTTCGATTGTGGGTTCTTCGTTTCGAATCACCACCGGGTTTTGCCTACGTCTTGTAGGCGCGTCAGAGGCGCCAAAGAAATCTGCCATTCTAGCCATCTGGGTTGCATTTTCTTGGTTTGTTCTATTTATGTTCTGGATTAGGGGATCAAAAATAGCATTCATTTCACGGGCTAGGATTCCTACCATATCATGATTGCTATCATCCATTTGTTGCCTAAGCGCTGTCTGACTATTAGTTGTAAGGTTAGGCAATTGGGCGAGATTTCCTAGATTCTGGGCATTTGTACCCAAATTATTCATCCCTGAACCAGACCCTTGGCTTGGGGACGAAGTCGAGGCATTATGTAAACCTGCCATAAATGAAAGTGGCATTCCGTATGGAGGGTTTATGGGTCTCAAAGGCTCGAAACCCGGAGGCCTAGTAGGGGTCGAATACTGTTGATTCCCTATGTGTGGCATAGTTTGCATTGATGACACACTAGATGGTATTTCCAATGTACTTACCGAGACCGTATTCGAACTACCAATGTGGATGGTATTGAGGCATCAATCGAACTTGAAACGATTGTTGCAGCCCTGGGATTTTGTCCCTATCTAGGTTAGTTGTGTTAACCATTGTTTTGGCACGTTGTCTTCTAGGTATATGGGTTATTGTTTTTATTTTGCCACTCAAGGTTCATATACCAAAACACACTCCAAACTCGTAAAATTTTAAAATTTTCAAACAGCTTTGAGAAAAAATCTATTTATTATGACATCCCATCGTGCGTTTTATTTATGATGATTTCTAGTAAACAACCGCTAGTCTTCCAATTTACTGATTATTATTGGTTACTTGCAGGATCGACTAGATTGATCCTAGGACACATGTGTCATAACTTATTTCCATGCTCAAACCCATTATCTTAATAAATTTATATTGTGTGTGATTGTAGAATGTAAGATTCTTAAGAGATTTTTCTAAGATTGTTTATATAAATATGCTAACAGAATGTGTAAAGGAAAAAGGCTTCGAATTAAACTTAGATTTTGACACTTGAAATGTAAAAATAAAGAGTTTCTGAGAATATAAAAGTTTCTGGAAATGTAAAGTGTTTGAATGAAAGGACAAGGTAAAAGTGGAGTTTATGAGGAAATAAATGTGTTTAAAGGCAAGTAAAACTAGAACATGAAAAGGAAATCGAAAGATTCTAAGAGTAAAAGTGCTGTAAAAGTGAAAAAAATATAAAAACACCTATTTATAGTGTCTTGACCCTAACGGTCCTACTCTAAAATTATGCCACGTTCGAAGTATGCAGGCTCCTTACGTTTACTGACTTCCACGCGTCTTCTAAGAATGACGCTCTTATTTGAAATTCGAATCTTGTGCCAACGAATCGCTTTGCTAATTTTCTTCGATTTCGAATCGATCTTTTTGACCGTTACCAATGCTGGCACATTCGTCCAGAGGAACTCTTTATATTTTAAACATTAAAATCTCAAATCGAAATCCATCATCTGTCACTGGAAATCGAAGACTCCTTTAGAACAATTATTCTATATTTCTCACCAATATTCATCATTAATATTAACCTCTTTTTATATGCTTATTCGAAATATTGTTTTGATATTCCAATTATTCTTTATTCGAAATTGCCAGCTAACACTAGCACAACCTGTCCAGATGTAGGAGGAGCTTGGGATGCCCGACTCCTTTTACTCCGCACAAAAGTATGTTGTGAAAGTCTGTCATGCCTCAACCTATATGGTCTCTTAGCCATTACTCAAAAACAACTTACAATTGCTGAATTTTCTTGAATGAATGTTATTGAACACTTGAATTAACTGATTTCTGACGAGCTTTTTGCGAAGTAGTTTGATTTTGTAACAATGGAGTTTGAGAGGAATGTGAGTTTTTGTGTGTTTTATTTTTGTTTTTTAAAATACGTTTATATAAAGGGAGGTGAAAGGCTACACACGTTTATGTTTTAACACGAATCAAAAATATACATCCGGTTGCAACCATAAATTTAATATTTATTTGCACGCAGTTTAGTTATACGATTTATATCTGACAAAATGCGTATCAAAAATATATTTTTAATTTTAAGAGATATTTTAAGAATTTATAGAGTAGAAAAAGAAATTTCCCACACAATTTTTTATCTCGAACCTCCTCATTTGGGCTTACAAATGGAGACTCAGAAAACCCAATCGAAGTCTTAATCTGTCTTTCCTATCACATGTATATTTTTCAACCATATCACAAATATTAGGAAAGTGTCACTATCATTAAAAACAATAAAATATTATAAATTGGTACAGATTATATCGGACCAGACCAATAACAAGAAAATGCTTACGGCCACGTTTTTTTCTTACCATGTTTTGAAACAACTTTTAAGTAAGAGAACACAAGAAACCATTTTCAACATTGATTTTTACAAACTCTAACAGAACAAACATGGGAGAGATAGACCCAGCTTTTGTTCAAGAACAAGAACACAGACCAAAACTATCCATCATCGAAGCCAAAGGAATTCCCGAAATTGACCTCTCCCCATTATTCCACCATCAAGTTCCAAATCCATCTTCCATTGATGCCTTAGTGAAGGAGATTGGAAGTGCATGTAAGGAGTGGGGATTCTTTCAAGTCATAAACCATGGAGTCCCTTTGAGTCTTATGAAGAAACTTGAGGAAGCCTCTAGATTATTCTTTGCTCAGAGTTTGGAAGAGAAAAGAAAGATTGCAAAAGACGCGATCAATCCGGGTGGCTATTATAATACAGAACACACCAAAAATGTTAGAGACTGGAAAGAAGTGCTTGATTTTATTTCACATGACCCAACTTTGATTCCTCTGAATTCTGATGAAAATGATGATCGAGTTATTCAATGGACCAATCCATCTCCTCAATATACTCCACAATTGAGGTACTATATTTCATCAAATTTGTGTATTTGAATTAGATTCAATCTTAAAATTGATGTGAACATGAGCAGGACTATAATTGAAGAGTATATCCAAGAGGTGGAGAAGTTGGCCTACAAGTTGCTTGAGCTAATAGCTCTTAGCTTAGGACTTGAAGCGAAGAGGTTTGAAGAATTTTTCAAAGATCAAACTAGCTTGATTAGATTCAACCATTATCCTCCATGCCCCTCCCCTCACCTTGCTCTTGGCGTTGGAAGACACAAAGATCCTGGTGTCTTAACTATTCTTGCTCAAGATGAGGTTGGAGGACTTGAAGTGAAGCGAAAATCGGATCAAGAATGGGTTATTGTCAAACCTACTCCTGATGCTTACATTATCAATGTTGGTGATATCATTCAGGTACTTTTTCCCTATTATGAATCACTTACATAAACATTTGAAACATTGGAACATTGGTACTCAAACACACACTTAGTAGATACAAAATTTGTTTGATGAATCTAGTTTTTTGTTTGTGCAGATTTGGAGCAATGATGCATATGAGAGTGTGGAACATAGAGTAGTGGTTAATTCTGAGAGAGAAAGGCTTTCAATTCCCTTCTTTTTCTTCCCTGCGCATTACACTGAAGTGAAGCCTTTGGAGGAGCTGACAAATGAGGAAAACCCTCCAAAGTATAGACCTTACAACTGGGGAAAGTTTCTTGTGAACAAAAAGTGTAGCAAATTTGCGAAGATAAAAGAGGAGAACATGTAAATGACAATGAAAATAATAAATGTAATAATGACAACACTATGTAAATTCTGTTTGCTAACTAACTTTAGGAGTTAGTTAGAGTTAGTTAAGAAGAGTTAGTTAGGATCTAACTACTTGTCTTAGCTATATATAGTTGTCTTCTACATTGTAATGATTGAGATTGAGAATTACATTTCACTTTTGATCACATACAACTTCTCTTCATTCAAGCTTTTTCTTTCCTTTGGTTATGGAGTTTCAGCTTATTGTTGTATGTTCACATGGTATCATAAGCCTGTGATTCTGCTTTTCCGCTATGATCTTTCTCAATCTTCTTCTTTCGATCCATTTTCTTTCTCTACGCCTTCCGCAATTTTGTTGTTTCTCATCATGTCATCTTTAAGCTCTAATAGCGTTGATCATGGTGATTCTCGCTCAAGAAACAACAATAAAGGTTATCAAATGATATCCTAAACCCTTATTTCATGCATCCCAATGAAAATCCATCTTTGATTCTCGTTACACCATTACTTTCCAATAACAATTATCACTCTTGGTCGTTCTATGACCATGGCTCTTCGCTCTAAGAGCAAATTGCATTTCATCAATGGTGTGTTACCACGACCTTCCGATCTTGATCCAAATTCTATAGCATGGGATAGATGTAACACCATGATCATGTCTTGGATCAAGAATGAGAAGTTGAAATTGCTCAAAGTATTCTTTGGATGGAGAATGGATATGTGGAATGAGCTCAAGGAGCGTTATCAAGGCGATGTTTTTCAATTTCGATATCCAAGAAGAAATCGCACATTGAAACAAGGTGATACTTGCTTTTCATATTACACAAAATCAAGATTTTATGGCAAGAACTTGATAATTTTAGACCTATTCCCGAATGTGCATGTGATATTACTTGTCTTGCCATTATCAAGATTCGTACTTACAAATCTAGTGATCAAGTAATTGTTTCTTGAAAGGGTCGAATGATCGACTCGCTATTCGGTCACAAATAATGCTTATGGATCCTCTCCCTAGCATTTCCAAAGTATATTCTTTGCTTGTTCAACAAGAGAAACAAGCTAATCTTCCGATTGATGAGTCCAAGATTTTGGTCACTCCATCTTCCGATCAAGATCGACTAATCGTGATACTGGTCTAAATCATATTCCAATATGCGTGGTAGAGGCAGCTCTGAGGAGGTAGATCTTCCGTGGCGGGCGTAAACAACCGTGTTTGCACACATTGTGGCATGACTAATCACACCATTGATACTTGTTTTAAAAAACATGGTTATCCTCCTCATTGGAAGCATGATGGTGCAATCAATCAATGCAATACTACATCTGATAGACCTGAGAACACATCTGGATCTGATATTGAAGCAAGTGCATCAAGATCTCATGGTTTGGCTTTTACACGAGCAAGATTGCTAGCCATACTTCAAGGCTCATCACACTTGCAATCTCATACCATTAACCAACATCTCAAACCGATCTTGGATCGTGTACTATATGCACTATTCCAAATTCCTTTCATCGCATCATTCATATTAGATACAGTGTAATCGATCATGTTTGCTTTACTCGTGAATATTTTCGTGTCTTAAGCAAATTAAGCCCATTACCCTCAAACTTCCAAATGGCGCTTGTTACCACTAATCTTTCGAGCACTATTCGCTTAATAAGAATTTTACATCATCGATGTTCTTTATTTACCTAATTTTGCTTTTAATCTCATTTCGTCACCAAATTAACCAAATTACTCAATTGTCAACTTGTTTTTAATGATACTTCATGTATTATACAAGACAAGTTTTCTCAAGATGATTGGCATAGCGAGTTACATGGTGGATTATATCTCTTAACCTCTCCTTCACCACATTACCTAAAACACCTCCCATACATTGTATTAATTCTTCATTAATAATAGTCATGATCCCGAATGTAGCCTATGGCATATCGATTAGACATGCTTCTAATTCCAAATTGATTGAACTCAATAAAGATTTTCCTTTCATTAAACTCAATATCAAATTGCCTTGTCAGTATGTTTTATGCCAAACAAAAGACCGTCTTTTTCTCCTAGTTCTAATGTTTCTCTATCCACCTTTGACACATTACATATGGATATTTGGGGTCCATTGGCCATACCATCCATGATGGGCTATAGGTATTTTTTAACTATAGTTGATGATAAGAGTAGATTTACATGGCTGTATCTTATGAGACTAAAATCTGAAACCACTTCTCATGTCAAGTCTTTTGTGGCATTGGTTAAAACTCAATTCAATTGTCATGTCAAGTGCATTAGATCGATAATGGCAATGAGTTTTGATGCCCGATTTTACAATCAATTAGGTATCATTCACCAAACATCTTGTGTGGCTACCCCTCAACAAAATGGTATTGTTGAAAGAAAACATCAACATATCTTGGGTATCACTAGAGCTCTTTTATTTCAGGCTCATTTGCCTCCATTATTTTGGGCTCATGCAGTGAGTTATGTTGTTCATGTCATCAATAGACTTCCCACACTTTTCTTAAAACACAAGTCACCATACCAAATTCTGTACAACATTTTACCTGACATGACCAACCTGAAAGTTTTTGGTTCTTTGTGCTATGCAGCCACTCTAAAATCCAATAGAAATAAATTAGATTCAAGATCTAGAAAGTGCATTAACCTAGGTCATAAATCTGGTGTGAAAGGACATCTTTTGTTTGATCTGCATAATAAGGAACTGTTTATTTCTAGAGATGTTACTTTCTTTGAATCTCATTTTCCATATAAACATAATCCTCCTTTGTCTTCATTCTCTTCACATACTACTACACACATGGATGCTTTGTTTGATGATATTTTTCTGCCTCATTCAGTTCCCAATCCTATATTTAATCATTCAGTTGACAATGGTCATACTGAGCATAATTCAGTTGACAATGGTCATACTGAGCATACTTCAGTTGACAATAGTCATACTGAGATTACTTCTCCCTCTACAGATTTCACTACCAATGAAACCAATCATCTTCCTTCTATTAACTGTGATCCCATACCATTAAGAAGATCACATAGACAAGTTCATACCCCTAACTATCTAAAAGATTATCATTGTAATCTGCTTCACCATCCTGACTCAGCTATGGCCTCATCTTCATCCACCTGTAAGTATCCTATTTCATCTTCTATATCCTATGATTCCTTTTCCTCTTCTCATAAACATTACATGTTAAATTTGTCTGCCAACCCTGAACCTACATCTTATGAGCATGCTATTTGTGATGAGAATTGGAGAACTGCTATCAATACTGAATTGCAGGCTCTGGTTAAAACTAAAACATGGGATCTTGTGCCATTACCTTCAAACAAGAAAGCCATTGGTTGTAGGTGGGTTTTTAAAGTAAAAATGCATGCTGATGGTACTATTGAGAGGTACAAGGCACGACTTGTTGCAAAGGGGTTCACTCAAACTGAAGGATTAGATTATACTGACACTTTCAGTCCAGTTGTTAAAATGACCACTGTTAGAGTTTGCTTAGCTATTGCTGCTGTTCACAATTGGCCTTTGTTCCAGCTTGATGTTAACACAACCTTCTTCCATGGTGATCTTAATGCGGAAGTTTACATGAAGCCTCCACCTGGTCTCATTTTGTCTACTCCAAATCTTGTTTGCAAATTACAAATATCTCTTTATGGTCTGAAGCAGGCTAGCAGACAATGGAACACAAAACTCACTGACACCCTTATTGCATCAGGTTATATCCAATCCAAAGCAGATTATTCTCTTTTCACTAAGACTTCTTCTCAAGGTTTCACTATGATTCTGGTTTATGTTGATGATTTAGTAGTTGGAGGCACTGATTCTCATGAAATTTTACAAATCAAAACTTGTTTGGATGCTAAATTCAGTATCAAAGACTTGGGGTTTCTTAAATACTTCCTCGGCTTTGAAGTGGCTCGTAGCTCTCATGGTATTTCTTTGTGTCAAAGAAAATACACCTTTGATTTGATTTCTGATGCTGGTCTTCTTGGTGTCAAACCTTGTTCCACCCCTATGCAACCTCATCTTCAACTTCACAAAACATATGGCACACCTCTCTCTGATCCTACTCCCTACAGAAGGCTTATTGGTCGTTTATTGTATCTCACACATACTAGACCTGAAATTTCCTATGCTGTTAGCAAACTAAACCAATTTCTTGCTGCTCCAACAGATAAACATATGTTAGCTGGTCTACATGTTTTGAAGTATCTCAAAAACAGTCCAGGCCAAGGACTCATTTTCCAATCTAATGCCTCTTTATGTCTCAAAGGTTTTTCAGATTCAGATTGGGGGGGCTTGCCCTGATACACGAAGATCCACTTCTGGTTTTTGTTATTTTCTTGGCACTTCACTCATTAGCTGGAAGAGCAAGAAGCAGCCTATCATTTCCAAATCTTCATCTGAAGCTGAGTATCATGCTCTTGCTCAAGCTACTTGTGAAGGGGTTTGGCTTCTCAATGTTCTTCGTGATTTTCACATCACTCATTCAATACCTATCATTCTTTACTGTGATAACAAATCTGCCATGCATATAGCTGCCAATCCTGTGTTTCATGAGCGCACAAAACACATAGAGATCGATTGTCATGTTGTACGTGAGAAAGTTCTAGCTGGAGTTGTTCATCTCATGCCTGTCACTTCTAAGGAGCAGGTTGCGGATATTTTTACCAAGTCTCTTCAACCCGGTCCTTTCAATACTTTGCAATCCAAGCTTGGAATGATTGATATTCATTCCAGCTTGAGGGGGGCTGTAAATGACAATGAAAATAATAAATGTAATAATGACAACACTATGTAAATTTTGTTCGCTAACTAACTTTAGGAGTTAGTTAGAGTTAGTTAAGAAGAGTTAGTTAGGATCTAACTACTTGTCTTAGCTATATATAGTTGTCTTCTACATTGTAATGATTGAGATTGAGAATTACATTTCACTTTTGATCACATACAACTTCTCTTCATTCAAGCTTTTTCTTTCCTTTGGTTATGGAGTTTCAGCTTATTGTTGTATGTTCACAGAACATCCAAATTTATCATTATAAGATAGCTTAAAAATAGTATAGTATTGAACAATAGCATCTATCATGCATGTTCCCTTTTAAAAGATATATAAAAAATCTAGTTATTTTCAATTACTGTTATATTGGATTATTTCCAATTACTATGCTGACATTTGTTTAGTTTAACTTGCTCAACTACTTAATCTTTGAAGTAACGCTGATTTCCACCCCACTCTGTTCACGTTGTTGATGTGAGGCAAATCGTGATCGATATTTATGCATAGTAAAATATAAATAAAACAATTAGGTGAAATATAAAGCGATTTGCAGCTATCACGATTGTTTTATAGACGGAGTTATTGTTGTGGATGCTGAGTCTGATACTAATAAACTATGGACATTATTTGCAAGCATTTGGATTATTGTTGTAGATGTTGAGTCTGATACCAAATTTCAATCGCTTTCAATGAAATGTATGTGGATCACGGAAGCAAATTCATTCCTATTATCCAACAAAAAACCAATCCTTTTCAATAACTTACAAGATGATACAAATGGTGTATTTACAAAATTGTTTATATGAAAACAGGTTACACAAGTTGAAATACAATAATGATAAACTCAAAAGTTCAAATACATTTGCATCACATAAAACATTCTGTCACCAACAAAGTCATTGGTTCGATCAAACAAACAACCATGGAAGATTTAGAAATTGTTAGAAATTAATATTTTTCTAACATGTCAATTTACTTGTGTGATACTTTGTTTATTATGTCACTTTACTTGTTGTGTCACTTTACTTGTCATTGTCACTATAATAATTAGATTTTTGTTTGTCAAGATAGTAAAAATAGACCAAAGTTAATGATGTCTATGATAACACGAAATTGTATCGTTTATTTTCCATGAAATTTACCCGTTTTGTATTATTTTGACCCGATTAACTCCCGAATATTTCGAGTTTGTCATTACTTTTTGCAGGTATTCATAACTTAGCTCAAAACAGAAGAAAACATGAAACAATGCAAGAAAGCATCAAAAGAACAGAAGAAAAAGATAAATCTGTCAACAGATACAGATTTTGTAGCTGTGACGGTCGTAACACATCTGCCACGACCGTAAGCCATCATGAAGCGTGTTACGACCGTAACACCTCTGCCACGACCGTAACACGGAGAAACAACAAAGTTGCTCGTAACACAGCAGTGACGAGCGTAACGCGCATAACAGTTAATGAAAAGTGCAGATCGTGGCAAAGTGAAACAGAAGGAGTTTTCAAACTCCTGATTTCTCTCCAGCCAACTCCCACGTTCACCAGTTCTTCCTCAACTACCCACGTTCCTACATTCATGGAGATTTTCAAGGGATGCTTCGTGTGAATTTCAAAACCAACTGCCCATTCCATTTCTCTATAAATACCTCAACATTCAACGTTAGAGGTACAGAGCAATTTTCAGTTTACTTGTGCGGAAGCTCTGCCGAAATCGAACCCAATATTCTTTCAATTTTTATTTCCTTCGCATTCGTTTATTTCCGTTCTTTTATTTTCATTGCCCAAATAATAATTTCCAACATTAGGAAATTATTATTATAGTTTAGGATTTATTTCAAGCTTCAGACTTCTTTTTACATTCCAATTTCCGAAGTCCGAATTTCCGACCTGTGGAAGAAGGATATAGGATACTGCTTATTTCAGGTTTTTATTTTGCAATTGTATTACAGTACCTTTTAATTAATTTATTCAAGTTTCATTTATTATTTATGATGTCCATTTTATATTTGTTTGTTTTTATTTCCTGTGATTTCATTTTAATTTCCATGGCTAGCTAAACCTTTAGTGTCGGTATGGAATAGTTAGAGACAATAGGCATCTGATCAAACTTAGGCTAAAACTCTAATCAACTTGACTCTGGTTATAACTTTTTATGCTTAAAAATAAAACCTTTGTTACGAAAGTAAGAAGAGTAAATAGGTTAGATCGAGACCACGAAAGTGTGAGGTTTTTAACCGGATAGCTAAAGTTAGGCATTTGATTTAAATACAGTGAAAGCGCTTTAAACCAAATTAGAATTAATTAAGTTTCCAAAAAGTACTTCTAAACACTTATAGGCTAGCGAAAGCAGGTATAGGGCTTTAGACGTATACTCCAAGATAAGACCATGAAAGTGTGAGTTGAGGGTTTTCAAACTGATTAATTCTACAGATAAACCAAGTTGACCATCCTTATATGCCTAAGCCAGATTAGATCCTTTAGGTCGACACTATTGCATACCGACCATTTCATTTCATAATTACTTTAAAAGCAATTAGTTTACCTTCCTTAACCTTCCCAAAACCAAACGTGACAATTTTCGCCTTAGCTAAACTAGCATTACTTTCCCGCACTAGAGTGATTACAAAGTCCCTGTGGATTCGACAATCTTTTATTACTACCGCGATAGGCTGTGCGCTTGCAGTTAGGATACCGTTAGACACATTAGGTTTATCGCACATCAGTCTACTATTTAGTCTACTATTTAGAATAGTGTTGTTTAGATTCTATTTCCACTCCAACGAGCAATCTCATTGCTTGGTTCTATATATTTGTAGTATTTTACAACTTAATGCATATGAGAAACAACATAACATTTTCTTCCAAAAACTTTATTATTTTGTGGTTTCTATCATTCTCTTCCACACTACATTCCATCACTTTTATTTTTCTTACATGGTATTTAGAGCTTCATTGATCTTAACGGGTCTGTGAGAAAAAAAAAACCACAAGAAAAATATTTACAAAAAAACCTTTAAACACCATAGTTGGCTTCCAACAATAGTTCTTTACCTCCACCTCCTATGTTTGTAGGAGAAAACTATCATTTGTGGGCTGCAAAAATGAAAGCTTATTTGAGAGCTCAGAGTTTATAGGATATTGTGGAAAATGGAAGCAATCCACCACCTCTTCCAAATAACCCAACAGTAGCTCAAATAAAAAATTACAATGAGAAAGTGTCTAAAGAAAGAAGAGCACTTGCCATAATACATGCAACACTACATGATGATATATTTATCAAGATCTTGAATCTTGAGATTGCAAAAGAAGTTTGGGACAAGTTGAAGGAGGAGTTCCAAGAGAGTGAAAGAACAAAGAAGATGCAAGTGTTGAACTTGAGAAGAGAGTTTGAAGCACTAAAAATGAAAGAAACTGAAACTGTTAGAGAATTTTATGACAGAATTTCGAAGGTTGTTTCACAAATTAGATTGTTGGGAGAGGAACTCACTGATCAAAGAGTTGTGGAAATTTTTTTGGTGTGTCTTCCAGAGAGGTTTAAAGCAAAAATATCTTCTCTTGAAGAAACTAAGGACTTTTCTCAAATCTCACTTGCAGAGCTTGTTAATGCTTTGCAAGCTACTAAGCAAAAAAGATCTTTAAGAATGGAAGAAAATGTTGAAGGTGCTTTTGTGGCCAATACCACAAGCAAAATCCAAAGCTACAACAGTTTTGAGAAAAAGTATTTTGGTGAGAAGAAAGGAAAAGGAAAAATGGAGGAACTCAACAAAAAAGGAGAGAGTTGGGAAAAGAAGTTTCCACTTTGTCAACATTGCAAAAAGGATACCCATTTAGAAAAGTATTGTTGGTATAGACCAGGAGTTAAATGTAGAGCATGCAATCAACTTGGTCATGTGGAGAAGGTTTGCAAAAACAAAGCAAACCAGCAGGGACAACAAGCCCAAGTTGTTGAACACCACCATCAAGAGGAGCAATTATTCATGGCGTCTTGCTATTCAGTCAATGGTAGAAAGGAAATATGGCTAATAAATAGTGGGTGCACTAATCATATGACTCACAATGTTGGCATTTTAAGGAACTTGATAAGTCCTTCTACACTAAAGTTACTATAGGAAATGGAGAATATGTTGATATCAAAGGAAAAGGTGTTGTAGCTGTTGAAACTCCCTCAGGTGTCAAATATATTTCAGATGTTTTATTTGTACCTGAAATAAATCAAAGTCTTTTAAGTGTGGGGAAAATGATGGAAAAGAAATATTCATTGCATTTCAAAGACATGAGATGTATTATTCTAGATCCTTTTGGATCTAAGTTAATGACGGTTGAAATGAGAGGTAAAATTTTTCTAGTAGAATGGAAGCAGACAACCATGCATGCATTTTCAATTACTGTTCCTGATTCCTCTTTGTGGCATAAAAGGATGGGTTACTTTAGTTACTCAACCTTAAAAAAAATGAGTTCTCATGATTTGGCTGAAAATTTACCAGTCATTGATGATGTTGTTGACATATGTGATGTATGTCAATTCAGAAAACAAAGTAGATTATCATTCCCTGTTGCGTCAACATGTAGAGCTTCTGAAAAGTTACAGCTCATACACATAGATGTGTATGGTCCGATGCCAACGACATCTTTAAATGACAACAAGTATTTTTTACTATTTATTGATGATTTTACAAGGATGAGTTGGGTATTTTTTCTAAGGCACAAGTCAAATGTGTTTGCTGCATTTCAGAGTTTCAAACTTATGGTTGAAAAGGAGGCTGATTGTCAAATTAAAAAGCTCATATCTAATAATGGAACTGAGTATACAACAGGAGAATTGAAAATATTTTGTGAACAAGTTGGAAGCCAACATCAATTTATTGTTCCTTACACTCCTCAACAACATGGAGTGAGTGAAAGGAAGAATAAGACAATCATGGAGATGGCTCCATGTTTTCTTTTTGAGAAAGATATTCCAAAAACGTTTTGGACTGAGGCTGTCAACACCTTGGTATACTTGCTGAATTTGTTGCCTACCAAAGCCTTGAAGGGTAAAACACCCTTTGAAGCATGGTATAAAAGAAAGTCGTATGTTCAACATTTAAAAATATTTGAATTTGTGTGTTATGTCCATGTTCCAAATGTGAACAGAGATAAATTGGAAACAAAGTTCGTGGTCGATTAATTTTTGGGGTACAACAGTAAATCCAAAGGGTATAGAATTTATAATTTGGAAACCAAAAATATTCTTCTTAGCAGAGATGTGAAGTTTGATGAGTTCTAAAAATGGAATTGAGAGAAAATTCAAGCTGAAGGTTCATGTAAGGTATTGTCTATGAAAGATATCTTGGAAGATCAAAATTCATAAGATGAAGGAGAAAATTATGATAATGATGTTGATTTTCCAACCCGAGGTACTAGAATCTTGGATGATATTTATGCTAGGTGCAATATAGCTGCATTAGAGCCTATACAATATGTTGAAGCTGCTAATGTTGATGGATGTAAATTT
The DNA here is from genome assembly GCA_021764765.1 of Vicia sativa. Taxonomy (NCBI): domain Eukaryota; kingdom Viridiplantae; phylum Streptophyta; class Magnoliopsida; order Fabales; family Fabaceae; genus Vicia; species Vicia sativa. Next base: position 53,332,150 of record CM038795.1, on the reverse strand, counting down.
TTCATGCAGGAGGAGATGAAGATGATAGAGAAACATCAAACATGGAAGCTTGTAGACAAACCAAAGAATCAAAAGATTTTTGGTGTTAAGTGTGTTTATAGAACCAAACTCAATCCTTATGGTTCTATAAATAAGCTTAAGGACAAATTGGTGGTAAAAGGTTATTTTCAATAACACGGTGTTGATTTTTCAGACACTTTTGCACCTATTGCAAGACATGATACAATTAGGATGTTGGTTGCCTTAACATCAAAATTGCGATGGAAAATTTATCATTTTGATGTTAAATCGGCTTTTAAATGGGTTGCTTGATGAAGACATTTATGTCGACCAACCTGAAGGTTTTATAGTTCCAACAAGTGAAAAATAAAGTTTACAAGCTTCACAAAGCTCTCTATGGCTTAAAACAAGCACCACGAGCATGGTAAAACAGAATTGATGGCTTCCTTCTACAAAGTGGTTTTAAAAGAAGTGAAAATGAGGCTACTTTGTACGTGAAGAGGTCAAAGAATGAAGTGCAACTACTAGTGTCATTGTACGTTGATGATTTGTTGGTTATAGGGAATAAATCCAATTCTCTAAGTCAATTCAAGCAAGTTATGGAGAATGAATTTAAGATGATAGATTTGGGTGAAATGAAATATTTTCTTGGAATGGAGATCTCAAAAGAAATATGCCTTGGAGGTATTAAAGAAGTTTCATATGGATAAATGCAAGCCTTTTTCCATACCTCTAGTTGTGAATGAAAAATTATCAAAGGATGATGGCGATAATAGTGCAGATGCTTCTATTTATAGAAGTATAATTGGAATTTTGTTGTATGTTTCAGCGACTAGGCTTGATATAAAGTTTGCTGCTAGCTTACTTTCCAGGTTCATGCATTCTCCAAGTCAAGTTCATCTTGGTGCAGCAAAGAGAGTTTTGAGGTACATAAAAGGTACAATTGATTATGGTTTGTGTTTTTTGAAAAATAAGAGTGGAGACCTCCAAGGATATGCAGATAGTGACTGGGCTGGAAGTATAGATGATGCAAAAAGTACCTCTGGTTATGTTTTCTCACTTGGCAGTGATGTGTTCTCATGGAATTCAAATAAACAAGAAATTGTCACTCAATCATCAGCGGAAGCAGAGTATATTTCTGCTGCTGCTGCTATAGCAAATCAAACTATTTAGCTAAGGAAGATTTTAACAGATGTGGGACAATTTCAAAACAAAATTATTGTCATATGGGTGAACCAAACACATCAAGGTTAAATATCATGTTATTAGAGAAGCTGAAAAGTCAAAAGAAATCAGTTTGGAGCATTGCGATTCAGAAAATCAGATTGCAGATATAATGACTAAAGCTTTTTCCAAGGGAAAGTTTGAAGAATTGAGATCAATGCTTGGAGTATTCAAGAAAAATATGAAGGAGAAGTGTTAGATATTAATATTTTCTAACATGTCACTTTACATGTGTGATACTTTGCTTGTTATGCCACTTAACTTGTCATTGTCACTATAATAATTAGATTCTTGCTTGTCAAGATAGTAAAAGTAGACCAAAGCTAATGATGTCTACTATTTAGTCTACTATTTAGAACAGTGTTGCTTTGGATTATATTTCCACTCCAACAAGTAATCTTATTGCTTGGCTCTATATATTTGTAGTACTTTTCAACTTAATGCATATGAGAAACAACACAACATTTCCCTCCAATTTTTTTATTATTTTGTGGTTTCTATCATTCTCTTCCACACCACTTTCTATCACTTCTATTTTTCTTACAGAAATAGACCAGCCAGATCCAGCTTTTATTCAATCCCTACAACACATACCAAAATCTTCAATTATCATTGCTCAAGGTATTCCTCTTATCAATCTCTCTCCCATAATCTACCAAGACGAAACCATCACCACCACAAAATCCCACTTTCAATCCAAGGCTTTGTCAAAAAAGTAGGTGAAACATGTAAAGAGTGGGGGTTTTTCCAAGTGCTTAATAAAAAAGTACCTTTGGATAAATGTGAGAGAATTGAAGAATCTGCAAGGAAGTTTTAGGGACTTAATTTGGAAGAGAAGATTAAAGTGAGAAGAGATGAATTTAACTTGCTTGGTTATTTTGATGTAGAACATACCAAGAATGTTAGAGACTGGAAGGAAATTTATGATTTCAATGTTCAACAACCCACTTCTATACCACCATCACTTGAGCAAGTTTTTCACTTCAAATGGGAAAGTCGTTGGCCTCTAAATCCTCCTGACTTCAGGTATCTTAATATACATCATTTCATTAAATATCTTTTGTAGTCTGATTTGTCTAGCGTAGTATAAAAGCTCTATTTTAAATAGTTACGCTAGATCGAAGGCGTATCTAATATTTGTCGCATTGAATATCTTAATGATGTCAAGGATGTTTGTCATATTGAATGTGTGTCTGATCTTAACACATGTCTAACGTTTGTCATATTGTGTGTCGGATGTTAAGGTGTGTCTGATGATATTGAATGTGTCTGATGTCAAGACATATCTGATGTTTGGTCATATTGAATATGTGTTTACGCTATACTAATATATGGATGTGCTATACTAATATATGGATTTAATTCTTGATGTTAATACCAAAGAGGCATGTTAAGAATATGCAGATGAAGTGGAGAAACTAGCATATAAATTGGTGAAACTTATTGCAATGAGCTTAGGTTTAGTACCAAATAGATTCCATGAATTTTTCATACATAACACAAGAAATATAAGACTGAATCATTATCCACCATGTCCTTACCCTCGTCTTGCTCTTGGTCTTGGACGTCACAAAGACACTGGTGCCTTAACTATGCTTGCTCAAGATGATGTTGGTGGTTTGCAAGTTAAGAGAAAATCATACGGAGAGTGGATTCATGTTAAGCCCATTTCCAATTCCTTCGTCATTAATGTTGGTGATATGATTCAGGTACAGAACAACACTACCTCATTTTTTCTTCATCTTATCTACTATCTAGCCATTAAAGAAAGCTACCACCATTACACCAAAAATACCCTTTCCTATTTTGAAAATTACATGTCAAAAAGGGTTAATTTGTCTATTCATAAAGCCACAGATTATTTTCACTTCTTAGCAACTCAAAACAACACACGTGTCCCTCACTTTTCATTATCATGCTCTCTATACAAACACACACTTCACACTATGTACCTCGTTCTCTCTCCATTACCATTTCTTGCTCTCCAAAACCAGTTCTTCCTCTTGCTCTCGCTTACGGCACCATCTTCTTCATCACCTTAACTTCGACCAACACCGAAACAACAACAACATAAGGTATGAAGTTCCCTTCAATTTGAACTATTCATTAAACCCTAACTTTTCTTCTTTGCCTTATCTGTTCTCTTCTCCTGCCCCCTTTTTCATTGTCTATTTTTTCTCCGTACCCATTTTTTCTTCTCTTCCCATTTTTTCTGACTCCTCTTCAAAAGTCTCAACTTCTGACTACTCTTCAGAAGTCTCAACTTCTGACTCCTCTTCTGACTACTCTTCAGAAGTCTCAACTTCTGACTCCTCGAGGTCTCAACTTCTGACTACTCTTCAGAGGTCTCAACTTCTGACTACTCTTCAGAAGTCTCAACTTCTGACTCCTCTTCAGAAGTCGCAACTTCTGACTCCTCTTCAGAAGTCGCAACTTCTGACTACTCTTCAGAAATTGTGTATTTTATATACTTCTTATAAATACAAATCAAACATGATTGAGTCATAAACAATATATACTGCTGCACTATATATCTTCGCTACTTCATTTCTATTCCTCACTCTAAATATCAAAATTATTCATAATTATTAAAAAAAACATATTTTCACATGTTAAAATTTTTACTTTTCCACGGATCACTATGAACAAAATATTTATTTTATTTAGTTAACATCATACTTATTTGAGATACAAAATTCAAACTTTTTTATTTTTTTCACGGGGCACTATCAATAAAATAACCATTTTATTTTAATTAATATTTTTTTTATTTGAGACACAAAATCTACTTTTTTTCAAATATTTCAATTAAATTTAAATTATTATTATTCATTTTATAATTAAATAACTCATTTCAAATATACATGTATATTTAGATAAATTCACGCAAAATTATTTTTGATAAATATTACTTTCAATATGAATTTGAATAAAAATTTACTATACAAAATTATTTTAATCTATACAAATTCATGAATATCATTAATTTGTTATATAATGAATATCATTAATTTTTTATATAATTATATTTATCATTCAATATTATAAATATCAAAACAAATCTATCTATCTATCTACTCTACAATCAAGCATTTACCCTATTTTTCATTGTTTCCAATTCATTACGATTCGTTCAACAACTTAACAGGTATACCCGTGCGAGAGCACGGGTCTGTTACTAGTTTCCTATAAAACAGATACACTAAATTTGGACATAAACATCCTCAATCGCATATTTTTCAGAGGTGTCAATGTGCGATTTATTTCATTTATTAAATTAGTTGTTTTGGGAAGAATCATTCTCCGAGATTGATATAGAAAGCAAGTAATGCAGATTTGGAACAATGATGGTTATGAGAGTGTAGAGCACAGGGTTATGGTGAACTCTGAGATAGATTATCGATTCCGTTTTCTCTAAAACCTGCACTCTACACTGATGTAAAGCCCTTGGAAGAGTTGACAAACGATGGAATCCCTTCGAAATATTCACCAATCAATTGGGGTAAATTCCGCGCTGCAAGAATGCAAAGTAATTTTACTAAATCCAATGTTGATAACCTCCAAATTTATGATTTCAAGCTTTCCTAGTAACTGAGTTAGAATTTATGTATCACAGACATTATTGCAAAGTGTACGCTTAAGGAGTTTATATATTATGTTATCATAAGATGCCTTACAACATATACTATCTTGAGAAAGTCAAATTGCATTAAATAGAAATAAAAAGAACACTATTAGTTACAATATATTACATTCTGCCCGTGGACACAAAAACCACCATAGTTACTCCAACACCGAAATAAATTACAGAAAATCAAATAAATATATTAACATTGATAACCATAATTACTACCACCTCTAGCTTGAGCGGTAAATTCCATAAGTGCACAGTAATATTGAAGTAATATAAAAGATTGTCGAACCACAGAGACCAATGTCAATCTATTGTAGTCTATTGTTACTTTGTAAAGCTAAGACTAATGAATAATTGGATTTTGGGAGAAACTAAGAACCAAAACTAAAAATGAATTTAGAAAATATATTAATAAAGAGAGACCGAAATATGGTTTCCGTGTTCCTGAAGGACTTATAGAAAACAGATACTAATTACGACTATAACTTAGTTTCGTAGAATATACTAACTTAAAGACTCCGCCTCATGGTCTCGCGGTAAAGTCATACTTCCTAATCCCAAGATTTTGCTTTCGCTCGCCCGGTAACTAAGAAATATATTTTGAAAGTCAATAGTATCCTAAACGCATCTAAAGCGCTCTCACTGTATTTAGATTTGTTGCCTAATTTCCACTATACGGTTCGATCCTCATGCTCTCGCAGTGTCGACTCTCACCTTAATTGATTTCTCACTCTCGTGACAAAATCATGTTAAATAACCTCTCACTCTCATGACAAGGCTATTTAAATTAGACTTAGAAATTAAAACCAAAACAGAGTCTTAATCATAAGTTCGGTCTTCATACACCGGACTCTAAACTATTTAGCTAAACATGGAATCAAGTGTAAACAAACTAAACATAATGATCACAATTAATAATAGCATGGTATTTAAATTAAGCAAATGAAATGATGCAAATAAGAAATGCGATAAAGAGAAACCTGTAAGAGCATAAATAAACAAAACTGAAATTAACTTCTGAAATAAACTTCGCGTACATCAATAGGAATTGAATTTAGAATATGCCAGCATGCTTGATAAATCAGATACATAATTTAGATAAAATAAAACAAAGCCTAAAACTAATGGTGTGGTAGTTCCTCGATGTGAGAAACTACCACTTTGACAAGCGTAATTTTCTGCCTAAAACATAACTATGAAAAATACTCTTGGCAAAAATTGGAATAAATGGACGAGAAAGGAAGAGAGAGAGATCTGCATCTGTTAACTGCCTTCTATTTATAACCTTCTAATAATTTATTTCGGTGAGAGAAAATAGGAAGACATGGTGTGGTCACTTGCTTGTTGAGAGAAAATAGGAAGAAGTGGTTTGTTTAGCTGTTAAGAAAATGTTGGACACAAACCATGTCGTTCGCAACAAGTAAGGAGAAAAATTCTCCTTCAAAAGTGTGATGTTCGTCACAAGTAAGGAAGAGGCATGGTGGGCTATGAAAGGGCATGAGCATGTGGCGGTCACATCACATCGCCACGGGCTCACTTTCTTGGCTGATGGGATTTTGTGTTTTGTTTCATGGGCCTTTTGTATTTGTTTCATATTTTGAGCTTTTTTTCTTCATATCTCTCCATTTTTACTTCTTTTCTCAAGCAAGTCTTGTAAACATTAAATTCCTGAAAACATAGAAAATACCAGCATAATACCAACATACAAAAACAATTAAAATAAAATAGAGATATAATCTATGTAAATCAAGTCAAATATGTGATACATTTTCATGTTATCAAATACCCCCACACTTAAACCATTTCTTGTCCTCAAGCAATTAACCTACACGGTAAAAGAAAATGATTAAGCATGGTTTTTGAAACAAAGGAACGACACGACTTCTAGACATACGTGGCTGCTAGGCTAGTGCTAGATCGATGGATACTAAACGTTAACACCAAGGATATGGTAATGACACGAAATCACAATACGCGATTAAAAACTCCCACCCTATGCAAGCCAGTCCGAATCATTCTACTATAACTCAACCTATTTCTTTTGCTTTATTTCACCCACTTTCATTCAAGCGTAATCACATTAAGCCCTTTATCCTTGCACGCTCATAGTAGAGTAGTCGGTTAGTGATTCTGGTCATTTAAGCATAGGGTTCTGGTAAATAAGTTGGAAACCCCTTTATTTACCCAATTGTAAGCTGCGGGGGACCGAACCGTAATCCGCCCTACCAAGTTCAACACCAGACACTTATGAACCAACTTACAATGGGTTGTCATAACATATTTTTGTAGGTTATGCAATCGTTGGATTAAGCGACCGGGTGAGAGTCTCCTAACTTAATTAGCGCATTCATTATTTTCAATTTATTAAGGCATGATATTTTTGAATTTTTACGACCATTCACTTATATTCATCGAATATCTATGTAGTTTGTGATTAAGACGGTGCCGACTGCTTATATAAACTATTCGAGGTTAATTTAAAACTCAAACTTAAGGTTTCGGCGTAATAGGTATACTTAGGGGTTTAGGGTGTCAAAACAATGTCGATTTTGTTGAAGGTTTCTCAAGTCTCTCTAATACAGCCTAAAGTGACAACTTATATACTTTCAGAGTGTGTGCGCCATGCATCAAAAAGAATATTTTTGTTGGAGGTTAAAATTTTAAAATTTCGGGAAAATTCAATTGCAACTGAAAATCACGTTTAGAGACTCGACAACAAATGCAATGACTCGACAAAATACTTAAAACAGATAAATCCCTAAAAACATTGAATAAACTAGAAAGTAATCAATCAAACTAAAAAGCAATAAATGAAAGCGGTAAAATCCCTCCCCCAAACTTAAACCAAACATTGTCCTCAATGTTTTGATAAAAGGTGGAAAGAGGGAAAATAGAACCTGAATGAACGACATTGCTCGCTACAACGACCAATTTTTGCTCTGATCCTTCCATTGTTGATCATGTATTTGTTGACCACTTCTAATCCGATGTCTTGTACTACGAGATATCTGAATTTGCTAAAACTTCTCTTTCCTGAAGCCGCTCATCATATTGCTCATTTTCGAAGGAAGTACCATACTCACCATCGGTGTCACCACCAGCAGCGACATTCATAGGAATGTCCGTGGGCACCAGCTCATTTTTGAGACGATCAACTAAGGATTTTTTGCATGGATATGGCCGAGATGTCACAAGCGATCCGTATCTTTATTTTCTGCAAGTTCAAACAATAAAAGGAAAACATTAAATTGAAAACTCGTGGGTTTCCTCCCACGCATCACTTTGGTTAACGTTAATAGATCGACGGCTCAGGCGTGCAAGTGCTCATGGTGGTTCTCTCGGGAATGACTCCTCGATCAAACTTTTAATAATCTTTGGTTTCCATGGCCACTTATCAAGCCATTTCACATATCCTTCACCTTTTCTTTTCTCTCTTTTATGGGGTAGTTCATTCTTCTGGACTTGTGGTGGTGGTTCCGGATCTATCCTAAGTATCAAATTTTCAAGTCTAGGCTTAGTTATTTCATCCACCATCTCAAATATTAACCTTCTCCTCTTAAGGCTAATGGTTCCCCTAATTTCACGGTCCTTAAATTTTTTCTCTTTTTATACAGGACCTCAGACGAAGGTGCATTGGTGAGTATTTTTCAATAGCTCAACATATGTTTTGGATTGGGAGTCTACCTGAGCTTTCATAAAACTTTGCGGGAAAGGAATCAGTGGGGTATAGGGAGGAGGAACAACAATATGTGTTTCCTTCTCTACCTCTTCTACAACCTTCCTTTGGATGATGTTGGTGGATTTTTCTCAATCTCTACTATTTTCTCACTAGAACTCTCCTCAACCTCATTATTACACTCTTCAACCTTATTATCACTCTCCTTAGGATTTTCATTTTTTTTTCACTACTGGTTGTTACAACATACACATTTTCCTCAGGGGAGGGTCCTAGAGGTGTTTGTGAAATCATGGAGATTTGGGCCTTTAATGCCTCGTTTTGAGTCACTAGGGACTCAACCATATTGTTCAGCTGCCTAAGAGTTATATTATTGTCGAGACTTTGTTTTCTTACCTCTTAATTGTGCATAGTTTGTGTCTCTACAAAGTTCCCCATCATAGATTTTAGCCTAGAGTGAGTTAACATCGCATCGAAATCCTCCACTGATGTTTCGAGGTTGAAATTATTGGATTCTTGTGGATCCTCAAAGTGAGTTAGCGTCACATTTTTTGTCTCCACAAAGAGCTTCATCTTCATTGTTATTAGTCTAGAGCGAGTTAGTGTCGCAATCATATCCTCCATTAACGCGTCGAGAGTGGAATTTTGTTATTCTTGCGACTCCTCAAAATATTGGGCATGTTGATTATAGAGGAAATTTGGTTGAGGATAAGTTAGTGTCGCATTGTAATCCTCCAATAATGTTTTGAGATCAGATCTTGGGTATTCTTGCGACTCCTCAAAATGATGGGATTTGTAGTTGTAGAGGTAATTTGGGTGAGAGTGAGTTGGTGACGCATTGAATTTCTCCATAAGTCTTTCAAGGTCGAATTTATGGGATTCTTGTGATTCCTCGAAATACTGAGAATGGGAGTTGTAGAAATAGTTTGGTTGATACATAATTATAGAAATAAGAGTGCCTTAGTCTATACGGTGTAATAACAGATTAACAATATTGACTGTTGGTCCCCTGCAACGACGCCAAAAACTTAATTCATAAATTTTGCAAGTGCACGAAAATATCGAAGTAATATAAAAGATTGTCGAACCACAGAGACCAATGTCAACCTACTGTAATTTATCATTACTTTGCAAATCTAAGGCTAACGAATAATTGGATTTTGGGGGAAACTAAGAACTAAAACTAAAAATGACTTTAGAAAATATAACAATAAAGAGAGACCGGAATATGGTTTCCGTGTTCCCGAAGAACTTATAGAAAACGGGTACTAATTACGACCATAACTTAGTTCCGTAGAATATACTGTCTTAAAGACTCCGCCTCATGCTCTCGCGGTATTAACTAAAGTCATACTTCCTAATTCCAAGATTTTGCTCTCGCTTGCCCGGTAACTAAGAAATATATTTTGAAATCCAATAGTATCCTAAACGCATCTAAAGCGCTCTTGCTGTATTTATATTTGTTGCCTAATTTCCACTTTCGGTTCGATCCCCACGCTCTCGCAGTGTCTGATCTCACCTTAATTGATTTCTCACTCATGACAAAATTGTGTTAAATAACCTCTCACTCTCGTGACAAGGCTATTTAAATTAGACTTAGAAATTAAAACCAAAACAGATTCTTAATCATAAGTTCACACCTAGTATTTTCTACCGAGTCCCGTCGGTAACGACGATCCTCATACACCGGACTCTAAACTATTTAGCTAAACATAGAATCAAGTGTAAACAAACTAAACATAACGATCGCAATTAAGAATATCATGGTAATTAAATGAAGAAAATGAAACGATGCAAATAAGAAATGCGATAAAGAGAAACCTGTAAGAGCATAAATAAACAAAACTGAAATTAACTTCTGAAATAAACTTCACGTACATCAACAAGAACTGAATTTAGAATATGCCAGCATGCTTGATAAATCAGGTACATAATTTAGATTAAATGAAAGAACACATAAAACTAATGGTGTGGTAGTTCCTCGATGTAAGAAACTACCACTTTGACAAACGTAATTTTCTGCCTAAAACATAACTATGAAAAATACTCTTAGCAAAAATTGGAACAAATGGACGTGAAAGGAAGCGAGAGAGAGAGAGAGAGGGAGAGAGAGAGATCTATATTTGTTAACTGCTTTCTATTTATAACCCTCTAATAACTTGTTTCGGTGAGAGAAAATAGAAAGACGTGGTGCGATCACTTACTTGTTGAGAGAAAATAGGAAGAAGTGGTTTGATTTAGCTGTTGAAAAAATGTTGGAAACAAACTGTGCCATTCGCAACAAGTAAGGAGAACAGTATCCTTCAAAAGTGTGACGTTCGTCACAAGTAAGGAAGAGGCATGGCGGGCCACGGTGAAGAGCGTGTCGATCGACACAGTTGCTATGAGGGGGTGTGACTATCGTCACACTGCCTTGCATGGTGTTCCACGCGCTCACTTCCTTGGCTGATGGGCTTTTGTGTTTTGTTTCATGGGCCTTTTGTATTTTTTTTCTTCATATTTTGAGCTTTTCTTCTTCATATCTCTCCATTTTTACTTCTTTTCTCAAGCAAGCCTTGTAAACATTAAATTCTTGAAAACATAGAAAATACTGATATAATACCAACATAAAGCAACATAATTAAAATAATATAGAGACATAATCTATGTAAATCAAGTCAAATATGTGATACATTTTTCGTGTTATCATATCTCTAAACTTGAAATAAATTTCCACAAAACAACCAGCAAACTTTCAAACACCCCAATAAACTTGAGAAAGAGACCCTCCAGTAACGAATAAAAAGCCCCTCAAGAAATGTACTAAATTAGAACACTATTACAACATGATCCAGTACTATAAAGCACTCTTTGTAACTTAAAGACTAGGACATCAACTTGACTGCAAGAAACTTATTTTTTTTGCTTATTAGTAGAAGGCAGAAGCAAAGATGTTATAATAAACAAACAACATGCAGCTATATAAATGCCAAGATAAACTGGGACAAAATTGACATCTTTTCCGCACTGAAATACCACAAAACAATAGTAGCGGGTTTATTACTACATGAAGTCATCCATTCTTGTTGGAAATCCACCAAAACTATAGAGGATTTCTAATCAATCTTAATTAGCAAGATTTAATCAAACTGATTGAAATCTCTTATTCTTCACTCTTAGCTTTAGTGAATCAATCATCATTGATTTATCTCTACACAATAACAATGAAAAGAAAGAAAATTGAGAAATAAAGAAGATTAGGGTTGACAAAAATTGGGAAGAGATTTTTCGCTTCTCTCTACTCACAAACTGTGATTTATTAAATATTGCAACTTGTCGCACCGTGAAAAAATACAGAATCGCCATCGAAATTTATTTATCCTAAAGTGAATGGAACCCATCGAGAAAACCCAAAAAGGAAGGATGAGATGGTCAATGAAACAAAGAGAAGGGTACATAAGTCGATTATGCAAGGAAAGGTATTAACACCGCTCGCATTCATTGTACTCAATGGGGCCCACTTTGATTGTTTGTTTCTAAGGGTGTGTATATCTAAAGCTTAGTTGCTAAAAATGCATGAATGAATTATTAAGGGAAAAAGAAAAAAAAAATTATTGAGTTCGCCCAGGTCTTGCAACTCAGTGTCGATGTATCCCCATAGTGCAATGAAGAAATTAGAACTCAGTATTTCTTCTAAAAATGTTGGTTTGTTTGGTGTTTTTAAGTGGAAAATGTAACATTCACGGTCTATCATTAGGCGTTGTTACTCGTTGTGTTGAGACTCATGTGTTACATGTATTGCGGTAGAACATAAGTAACTTGCCCTTTTGAAAAGCTTTTAAAGGGAAAAGAAACCCGAAGGCAAAAGGTTTGAGATTTGTTGAAGTGTTTTGTTAGGAGAGTGGAAGTAAATGACTCCCAATACAGGTGCACATATTTACTTCTCCACATTTAGGTTTGAAAGTGTTTGTGAATTAAATTGCATTAAAGTCCATGAATGAAAGAAGATAAAGGTTAGAAATACATCACATCGCTCTTTCCTATTAAACTTAATGGCATGCGATTCACATCTCATTTATTAGATGTTTTGAGTTTTTATTAAGAAAGAGTTTTAGTTTTAGAAGGAAACAAGGGATGTAATTCAAAGGAGAAAAGCAAATTAAAGGGGAGACTTCATCCTAATGTTATCATAGATAGTGAATCTAAGGTTGGGATCAAGGGAAATTCTACTTAGATGTTACCATGCTTGGATAAACCCTAATGCCTAATCCTAGTTTCAATTTAACCAAGGATTAAAATTAAATTAAGAAAAAACTAAGGGAACATGAATTAGAACACAAGTAAGCAATCAAGCATCATCAAGAAATCAATCACAAAATCATCAAGAACAAAAATCAACAAGGCATTTCCCCCTCTTTTTTTTTAAATTAATCATTAACATACAATGAAAATAAAAGCCAAAGAAAATCATTTAAAATGTTAAAATAATGTTCTAACATTAACAAGCCATTCTCTAGAAATTAAAAACCAAGTAAACAAACTAGAGGTACAATCCAGAATCAGGTGGCGTATTAGCAAAGTAACATCAAGCGATAGGTGATCGCGACTTAGTGTGTCTTAAAGAATCTAGACCTCAAGTATAAAATCCTATCGTGTGTAGCTTTAAAGATTATCGAATCCCAAGGGAATAAATATCGAACTATCTCTATCTTAGGTTACTACGTAAATTTAAGGCTAATAATGTAATTGATTTGGGGTTTTAGGAAACCTAACTGAATAAAGTCTAGTTTAGATTCAAGGGGAGATATCAGTATGTAATGGTCGGGCTTCGGGGATTTAGAAACTCTTTGACTCAACTCGGATTATTAAAACAGTCTTCAATAGAAAATATTTGTTTGAAAACCCTCTTCTCGCACTCTCATGTTTATTGATTCAGATCCTATAATCAAACCTAAGTGAGCGCTCTTGGTGTATCATTTAAAGTTTGGAAATAGTTTTTGAAAACGAATAAGATCTAATTAACTTAAAAGCGCTCTCGTTGTATTTTAAGTTAATGCACAATTAATACTATCCAGTTATTATCTCAAACTCTCGTTTTTATTGATCCTAACTTCTATTTTTTATTTTACTCTCCTAATAAAACAGTTGATGTTTAAAACTAGTAATTGAAACCATAAAAGATTTCTTTTAAAAGGAATATATCAAATGGCGTTGTTGAACCCCATCGACTATATAACCTTACATACCGATAAACAAATTTAGCCTAGCATGTTATAAAATTTAATAATAGTGCAACAAAAATAAATAACATCGAATAAATTAAACTGAAGCATATTAGATAATTTTTGGCAATAATAAATTAAAACAATTCAATTAAACCTGAAAATAAAATTGCGGAATATTTGGCTAAGCGTCAGATGTCTCTCACAGGTCGGTGATATCTTCTTTTATTGCTCTGAAAAGTAAAGGCGATAAAGAATATAAAAACACGATTCTAACATAAGGTTAGAATTAGCAAAGGTTCACAACAATCCCCGATGTGGAAATTGCTACGAGAAAATAGAAGTAGAAACTAAATAAATAAACTAAATCAGAATCGGTAAATAAAACTCAAAGAAATAATCACTAGAAAATTTGGCAGAGTAACGGTAAAGTGAAAATAGAAAAGAAGCGTGTGAAAAGTGAAGTACGGCAGCCTATTTATAGATGTGAAGTTGGCTTGGAAGTAGGAACATTGAGGGATTTTCTCCTTCAGAATTGCCTCTGTAGCGATCGCTACAGAATATTGAAGAGAGTGTGACGGTCATCACACTTTGCTTGAAGAGGAAGCCTTGCTTCCTGCTTTGTCGCGGCCGTTAGGGCTTGCGTGGCGAGGGTGTAACGATCGTTACCCCTTGCGTGGACTTATGGCTTGCTGCTTTGGGTTGGGCCTTGCGCTTTTTCTTATTTATTTCTTTTCAAAGCCTTTTTTTACTTAATAATACACCCCTGTTTTGCCATACACCACATATTTGCATATTTGTTCCTTTTTTTGTGGATTTTAAGTACGATTTGCTCGACTTTCTTCAAACATGCCTTATAAACATTAAATTTCAGAATACATAGAAAATACCAGCATAATACGAATAAAGACTAATTTAATTAATTAAAATGCGGATAAAATTCATGTAAATTGATTCAAATATACAATACATTTTCAGGTTATCAATTGGCCTGGCTTTTAGAGGCGCAATGATCAATTCAATATAACAAAAAACAACAAAAAATGCTGACAGTGTATTATGGAATTCATTGGCCTAATCCACAATTACACAACAAATTCAGTTTTAACAAAAAAACAATGAATAATAAGAAAAAGAAAAAGAAAATACAACCAGTAAATGGATTCAAACTACGTCGTTTCTCCCTAGGGTTAATGACTCTTGGAGTTATTTGAAGCTTATTTTTCTGTCTCTGTCTCTCTCTCTCTCTTGACTTTCTCTCTCTATTCAAATAAAGCGCCACCGCGCTGGAATGCCTCACGATGGTGGCTGCAGCAGCCCAAGCACAAATTCACCAAACAATTACACCACCAACTTTGTCTTCTCTTCTTGTTTCGAATATCCAACTAGTTTTCTGCAATTTTCCCCCTAATTCTCTACATATATTCAAAACAACCAAACCCTACAATAGTAACAACAAAATTAAACGATGAAAAAATGAAGGTTCTCAATGCCACACCATAAGGGAAGTGTTCGTGGAGGCTAGCACTACAAGATGATTATAATGAGACAAAATAATAAAAAAAATCATTTTTGAGGGGGATGATGCTAAGTCAACCAACCAAGGCCCACCACTTAGAAAACAGAATGATGACGTTGCAATTGGGTCAAAAATACCGAAAGTGAGGAGGGGTACTCGTAACAGAATTCCAAGCTCTAGGTTGAAAGAGTATGTGAGCACATGAGTAATATATATATATATATATATATATATATATATATATATATATATAGAGAGAGAGAGAGAGAGAGAGAGCGAGCGAGAGAGACCAATTGTAAACATGCGAATTGTGAGATCATTTTATTCCTCTCCCTTTGAACTCTCTAATTGCATCCACTGTATTTAGTCCTTTTAGCTTGCTAAAATTGATCCTTATTTTTCCATTAATAAAACAAGTACTCTTCCCGTGTTCAATTAAATTTCATACTTCATTGGTGCTTTCATTTCACCATGGCAGAAAACACCAGGTTGAAGGAATTAGGTGCGGAAGGGAAACACAACTTTGAGGCGATTTGAAAGATCTACACAGATCTTAAGAACAAGATCGACTGCGCGGAAGCTACCAATAATGAGCAATTTACGAAGCTCGGAGAGATGTAACAAACTTCTGAATCCATATTCAAGAAAGTCACTGAAGCTCTAGAGTTGCTAATCCATCAAATTCCTCAAAAGTCTTCCCATGGTGGTACAACCTCAAAATCGGTGGGTTGTCAAAAGTCCCATTTTAGGTTAGAAATATCAAGCTAGAATTTCCTCGTTTTGATGGGGAAAAAATGTATTAGAATGGACTTTTAGAGCGGCACAATTTTTATAATTACTATGATACACTTGATAAAGACTGTGTGACCATCACCTCTATTCATTTGCACCAAGAGGTAACATCTAAAACACACATAAAAACCCCTTAAATCCAACCAAACCAAAAAATAGATAAATATAATCTCATGCCATTACTTCAAACACCACCGACCAGACCAATGCACCCGAAGCAAAAGAATCCAAACATTAAGAGAATCACCTCATCCAAAGTGTAACCCATAAAATAAAAATGGTTGTGTTATAGGTGTGATGAGAAATTTTCATTCACACATCGATGTCCCAACAAAACAGGTGATGATGTTTGTAACGCTCGGAAAATTAATTAATTATTTAATTAAATAATTCAGAGTATTTTCTGAATTAGTTGTTGAAAATATTGAAGTTGGGAATTAATCGGTGTATTTCTATGACGTATTATTTAGTCGGTTGGATCAGAGAAAATAATATTAGAATTAATATTATTTTAGAATATTATTTATTTAATCGAATTTAGTTGTAGTGTGGTATATAGCAATTTGGTGGTGTGGATTAGTTGGCCCATTAAGGAGTTTATGAGAAATATTATTATTTGGTTGAAAGAATAAAAAAATAGAAAATTAGGTTTGGTTGGAGAATAAGGGTTTTGGAGCTTTTGGAAAATATATCATGAAACAAAGCTGCAGACAAAGAGGAACGAAAGCAAACGATGTTTCGATGGATAGATCGCAAATTATAAAGAAGTCTCCAATCCAAGGCAAGGCTGGAATTCAATCGGATTTAGAGTGACCGTTAAATCTATGGTAAGGGTGAGGTTCTAACTCTATAACCAGATTTATGATAAATCGTATGTGGGGATGGAATTGTATGGAATTATATCTGTTTGTGTAAGGATTGTGTGTAGAAATAATTGTTTGATGTTGTACTGGTGTTGTTGATGTTAATCGATTAATGATAACAATTGGTATCAATGAAAATATTGTGGTATTGGAGAATTTATGTGGTACGAGTAAATCAATTAGGCTTGAATAGTGATTGAAGAAAATTGGTTGAAGAATTATTGCAGCGAAGAAGAAGACGGGAAAAGAAATTTTGAGACGAGGCCACCCAGATTGGGGGAGGACGCCCCAAGTTGAAGATGAGAAGTGGATAGTCCACATTGTCATACCCCAATTTTTGACCTAATATACCACCTTACATTTGCATCATTGCATCACTAACAGTTCAGAACAGAATCAATCGGGTGTAGCTTCTACAGGTCAAAATTAGGGTTTCATCAATTTTTTCATCTGATTCAAGAGGTAATCAATTAGGGTTTGAGTTTCACTCACCTAAATTGATATATCTTAATCAACCATCAACCTCTGATCTTCAGATATCAAATTTTTCCTCATAATCTATCGAGGATCGACCAATGAGGGTTTTCATCGAGGATAAGCAATCACTGATTTTTTGATCAATGGATGACTTTTTTGCTTGGATATTGATCTTAATATCTTCAATACAACATGTTGACCTAATTTCTGGATTCAAAACATCACAGAAGTTCACAAAATTCATCAGTCAATTTCTGGATCATCTGATGAAATTTCATCTGCACTGAAAAGTCAAACTTTGACTTTTGGTCAACTTTTTCAAGATAAAACTTTTTCCATCATCAAAATACTTCAAATGGTCCATCATGATCATAAAAAAATCAAGAAATTTGGAAAAGTCAACAAAAAGTCAAAATTTTCAACACTTAGAAAAATTTTCAAGTGTTAAAATTTCACACTTTTTCCAAACTTCATGGCATTTTTTCACATAGTTCCATTTGGAATTAGAAAAAACTCAAAACATGAAAGTTGTAGCCCTTGAAACAAGCTTTCCAAAATGTCCAAGAACTTGCAAATCCATGGTGTCTAGCTATACTTTTGATTTTGAAACATAGAGCTCCAAAATCCTTGATTTTCAAGTACAACTTTCAAAATTATAAGTCATTTTTTGCAAAATCTCCTTCTAGAAGCCTTGTCACTAATTGGAGATAGACTAGAGCTGATAAAAATCAGTTGAAAGTAATTATGATGAGATAAGATCAAGGTGAGATTTAACCATGGTTAAAAGGAAGCTTCCTTTGGCATTTATTGCAAAAATGACTTTCTTGCCCTCTAAGGCAAGTTGTCCAAACCAAAGCCTATCTTCTTTGCTTGCTATTCAGAAATTGTGACTTATAAATAGAGGTCATGTTGGCCATTTGAAAATACACCAAAGCTATGCCAAAACAAGCTTTCTCACTTCTTTCTTAATTTTCAAGTAACATAGTGCAATTTGAGAAATCTTGCATTTTTCAAAACTTGTGAAAAAACATGAGAGATTTGGTGTCTAACATGTCATAAACATCATATGTAATTGGTTTGTAACTTAAAATCAACACAAGAAACACTAAAAGCCAAAATTGCATTTCATGTTTCCAAACTTGCCAAAACTGCCTTAACCTTCGAATTTGATCTTTGGCTCGAGCAAGTTGTGATTTTTTGACTCAAACATCATCAACATACTACATATGGATGATGCAGACCATTAACTTTGACCAGTAACATCTCTAACATCGAATTCAAGTTTCACTTTGAAGCTTATGCAGGTGGACTTGGTTGGAATGATCCAGGCAAATTCAGAGTGAGCAGACCATCCTCACACGATCCTTGAAGTCCGTTGGTGCTATAGGAATCATCAAAACAATTCTGGAAACACTCCATTAACGATTTCGATCTCAGCTTCAAGAGGTATGTAACTCAACTTTGAACTCCTTGATTCCTTGCTCCCAGTTCAAAAAACTCTTGGCCGTTTTGTTTCTGCACCATCGCTGATCAATAACCCTCAATCAATTGCTTAATTCCATCACCATACACGATTTCAATTTAATTTTGAGGAATTAGGGTTCTTCATGATTTCTGGGAATTTAATCATGTTAGAATTAAAATAAATGAAATTAAACCACACTATCATGTTCCTGGTTGAATTTCGATCAAGTTTGATGTTTACATCGGGCAATTTCATTGAGAAACAAGCAATCCATGGCTGATTGAAGGATCGGGGAAAAAGAAGAAGCTTGCGCACGTTTTTTCAAATTCAAATAACCAGTTTATAATATAATTAAATGGTTTGATTTCAATACACGGATGTATTGCCGCCCCAGCGGTTGCCAGCTCACTCTTAAGTCATTCTTGCCACGCCTTGCCCAATGGTCCCGGGTTCGAGTAGCCTTGGGACCATTTTTGCCAAACTTTTCATTTTTTCTTCATATTTTTTGCAAACTTTAACTTCTTCAAAACCCAATCAAAACTCCTCATTTTGAGGTGATTTTTTGTACACATGTCAATTAACATATCTATTTTATGATAGTGTCAAAAAAATTCAAAAAAACTTTCATCTGATTATATTTTTATCGAGCCGAAAACGGTACTTTTCAAAGCACCTTTCAAAGGTGATTTTTTCAAACTTTCGAAGCCCGATTCTTTTCCAAACTTCTCACAAATATATTTCATCTTTCAAAAACACTTTCAAGATCATTTTTCAAAACTTTTCACCAAACTTACATCTTTTTCCATGATCGATCCGATTCAACGATAAAACCGAACTCGTTTTTCCTCGAATTTCTTAATCGATCATGGGCCTCCCTCACGGTGTAAGTCCCAAAATTCTTTTTATGTACATACATATTTCCTTGTACATATCTAATTCTTTCATGTACATACCAATTTTTTCCTTGTACATAATACAAATACTTTTGTAAATACTCAAGTACAGGCAAACTTCGTCCGTTTGTTTTCATTTCGCTTGTATATACACTGAATACCATTGGTATTAGAAGGAGCATTATTCCCGGTGAAACTGCTTTTAAACCAATGGGCCTCCCTTACGGTGTAAGTCCCAACCCTCCTACATACATCCACACCTCCTTGTACATAAATACTCGTTCGTG
Source organism: Vicia sativa (assembly GCA_021764765.1). Classification (NCBI taxonomy): domain Eukaryota; kingdom Viridiplantae; phylum Streptophyta; class Magnoliopsida; order Fabales; family Fabaceae; genus Vicia; species Vicia sativa. The sequence continues at coordinate 53,312,119 of CM038795.1, read as the reverse complement.
TACATATTTACTTCCTTGTATACAATTCAAACTTGTAAGTAATCAAGTTACGCTCGTTTCAAACGTTCGTTTTACACACACTTGTTTATATTTCCTTCACAAACTCTTGTAAATAAATTTTACATGCATTGTTTATAATTCCTTCATAAACTCCTGTGAATAAACTTCATATACTTGTTTATACAACTGTCTAGTTATAACATAACAACTAGTCTAACCAATAGGTTCCCCACAGTGGTAGCCTCCTCTTGGGCTTTGTACAAGATAACTCATTCATATGAGTTCAGCCTCCTCTTAGGCTTCATATAAGAAAGCTCATTCATCTGAGTTTAGCCTCCGCTTAGGCTTCATATAAGACAACACTCCTGCTGAGTCGCCTCCTGGGCTTGCTCAAAAGAACTCCTCATTGAGTTTAGCCTTCTCTGGGCATCAAACAAAGAAAGAGACCAGAAATCTCTTAACCCTCCTATTGGGCTTCCAATACAAAGAATCACCCGCTAGGATAGAACCCAGAGTATAATTTCCTGAAATTGCTCTTAATCCTAAGAGGATGGTTTCCTTGAAACCCTCTTAAAGCCAAAGCCAGCATACCCTATAGCTTCCTCTTGAGCTTCATACAAGGACCTCGATGACCCTCGAATGCCTCCTCTTGGCTAACAATACAAGGACCCATGGGCTTCTTAAAAGCATCCCCTTAATCCAATCAATTTCTCCTTGAGATTTAGACGTTTATCATCTCTATGGAAGAAGTATCTCATCTATCATATCACATATAATCAAAATCTTTTCAAACATTGTTCAAACAAAAAACATCTCTTAATCGTAAGTGGTAACGCTTGTACACTCAAGAAAAATACCCAATGCTTACAATTAAAATATTCAATCATGTTTTCAAACATCTTTCTAAAACTCGTAAGTGGTAACGCTTGTACACTCAAGTAAAACACCTATAACTTACGATGAAAGATTCAATCAATCAATCCTTTCAAAATTTATGTGATGAAATAGATTAGATGCATTTTTCATTAAGATGACATTTGTCTGTGTCTCTTAATAACTTCCGTTGCTTCCACTAGCATAAGTGGGAACTACGATTGCTCTGATTTTCTCAACATCCCTTTGAGAATACGTAGGCACAAGGTCTCATCCTTGGCGAGCAAATTTCTTTCTTCCTCAAACCAAACAAACCATAGATCCCTTTAGATCCGAGCTACAAATGCTCTGATTCCCATTAAGGGATATGTATGCAGAAGATCCCAATGATCTTTGCGAGCACAATAATAACAAAACCTAGGATCCCACATAATCTATCCTTCTTAAAATCCAAAGGAGAAACTTTCTCATTCATAGAAATAGCAATTAAAAAACACAAACATATCAAACATATTCATATATGAAGCTATAGATAACTATATATATTTAGGGTGCTCCATCTATTCCCTTTATATAACAAACCCCCTTACCCGGAATCTCCCTAATGCGTTGCGTCTAGTTTGCGCTAGTCGTTATGCATATCATATCAATTGAGGGTATTGCAGCTTTCCCCTTTTTCATAATCATTTTCTTGTGTTGGAAATAATAAAGCTTGATGCTCGCGGCATCTTTATAAACAAATCAAAAGAGTAAATCGTTTCGAGCCAGAGAATACGAATTCAGATTCGATTCCCTTGCGCGTCACTTTTTAACGCGAACACACATATATGGGGCTGAAATCCCCAAGGTCATATAGAAGGTGGGGTGGGCTCCCCACATGTGTAAGAATGAAGGGAGGGCGCCCTTATGGTCATGGTGGGGGCCATTTGCTTTATTGTTTGTTTTTTTGTCTGATACATGTATGTTATACTGACTTTAATCCTTTTTGGTAATAGTTGTGAGACATTAAGTACATGTAAACTAATATAATTTAGTTAATTATAGATCAATTATAATTAATATGAGGAGTAGTATCGATTAATTAACAGGAACAAGTTAGTTTTTATCAGATAACAGTATGAAGGATAACAATAGGTTTTAGCAGAAGATGAGAGGGAAACAGATGATAATTTTAATGACCATAAAATTTTGATGCAGGGCAATAATTATATTAGTATGATAGGATCAGTAGAAGCTAGACAATAATTAGTAGCGATAGCAGTAAACGAAAGAATACCGAATTAGCCGAGTTAGTAAATTTAAGTGGTAAAATTAGTTGTTCGAAATTAACCAAAAATTGTCGAAGTAGTCTGTAGTTATTAGTAGGTAATATTGGTTGATTTGATCTATCAATAGGATGTTGAATATGTTGATTTGGAGGTACAACCGAATAAGTTGAGTTGTCCCGAATTATGGACATGTTTGAGTTGTAGGTCGAATGACCAGTGTTGGTTTAAGTTGATGCAATTGATGCATGTTTAAGTTGTTGTTTTCGTTGTTTTTGTTTAAGTTGTTATTGATATTGTGGTTGTTGTTGCATACATAAAATTTGCATGATTAAGTTGGCATTGACGGCACCACGTTGAAGTTGAAGGCTTATGCCTTGTTAATGCCTCGATAAACTGAGATATGTTTAAGTTGTGTTTAAGTATGGAGTTCTGCTCCAAATGGTACCACATACATTTGCATAGTTAAGTCGCATTCGATTTGTATGTTTAAGTTGTTGTTGTTGATGATGTATAAGTTGTTGTTGTTGTTGATGTTGAGGTTTTTGTGTGATGTATATTGTTGTTGTTGTTGATAAATTATTGTGTTATATAAGTTATTGTCATTGTTTGATAAGTTGCTGGTAGATATAAGTTTCTGTGGTTAGTACGTTGTGTCTCATTTGATTTGTCATGAATATGATTTTTGTGATGCGAAGTGGTTTATGATGTAGTTGGTCGCGAAGTAATATTTTGTATGATTTAATCCTAGCATATTATTTATCATACACTTGTTTATATTGTTGGATATCTCACCCCTTCTGTTGTGATGTTGCCTTTACGTGGGTAACATGCAGGTATTCAAGTTTGAAGAGTTAGTTGCTCTTAGTTCAAGTTGGTGTCAATTGCTCTAATACGTAGCACTCGGGGGGATATTTTTGTCTATGTTGTTTCAGTTGTTGTTATTGTTGTTGCATTTTTAGTTGAATAGTAAAAAGTACTATGATGTTTCAAGTTATTTTTATTGAATAAAGATGATCAGTCGTTTCAAATGAACCTGATGTTATAAATGATGTATAATGTTAAATTATAAATTCCGTTGCGTATTAAATAAAAGATCGTTTTGTCTTAAAAGATGATGCAAGTTGTTATGTGAGCCTCTGAACATTAAAAGTGTTATGTATCTGATATATGTGTTGATTTAAAGTTGAAAATGTGACATCCCATGTTTTGTTGAAAGTTTTAATTACTCTGATTTTTAATATAATTTTGGATATAATTTGGGGTGTTACATTAGTGGTATTATAACAGGTCGGTCCGTCTGACCAGTGTCTTCTAATGCTGCTTATTCCTCTGTACGCGATAAGTGTGTGAAACACTGTCGGTACTCGTTGTGTTTCTAATATGTTGTCTGCAGGAGTGGAGTTAAAGCTAAGTGGGGGAGAAGCTTTGCTTCTCTGATGTGTTCGGTTGTGAGATGCTAGTTTGTATGTTGCTAATGGCTACATCGTAAGTGTTGTTAGAGCTTTGTTGTTTCTCGAATTCGAAGGTAACACAAATTTAAGATTTTAGTTGTTAATTGAGTCGGAGCATCTTAGAAATAGAGTGATTAGGAAGTTTTGGTAATGGTGTAAAGGAATTATGTCCGATGTTATCTTCAGAGGTGTATTAATATGTAGTGTAAGACGCCGGTGTTGGCATGCTTGGATGATCTTGGAAGTTGATGAATTATGATGATTTTGGTGACGTAAGTACAAGTTTTAGAGGAACATTGTTGTAGTTGGTAATGATGGTTTATAATCCATTATGATTGACGGATATCTATTGACAAATTGAGGACTTGATCACTCTTAATCTCTTTTTGATAGTAGACGAGATCGTGTCGGATGTTATAGGCGTAGCTTGTTATCTTGATGGTGAGTAAAGGGATGAGGAGGTGATGTTGTATAGTCAAGTATAAGCGAGTGGTAGTTGTTACCACCTTATAAGTTGATGTTCCGAGGTAATGTTGAAGCAGTGATGATTACGTAACGCGAATATTAGATTTAACTATGTTAAGTTGTTGTAGTATCAGAAAAAGTGGTAGTCGAAGTATTACCAAACACAACTGAGAATCAGAGGGTTGTAAGCGAAGTTGAGAATCGTTGTATTAGATGGATTTTCGAGGACAAAAATATCCTAAATGGGGGAGAATTGTAACGACCGAAAATTTAATTAATTATTTAATTAAATAATTCAGAGTATTTTCTAAATTAGTTGTTGAAAATATTGAAGTTGGGAATTAATCGGTGTATTTCTACGAAGTATTATTTAGTCGGTTGAATCAGAGACTATAATATTAGAAATAATGTTATTTTAGAATATTGTGTATTTAATCGGATTTAGTTGTAGTGTGGTATATAGCAATTTGGTGGTGTGGATTAGTTGGCCCATTAAGTAGTTTATGAGAAATATTATTATTTGGTTTATTTGGTTGAAAGAATAAAAGAATAGAAAATTAGGTTTGGTTGGAGAATAAGAGTTTTAGAGCTTTTGGAAAAATGATTGTGAAACAAAGATGCAGACAAAGAGGAACGAAGGCAAATGAAGTTCTGACGGAGTTAGAGTGACCGTTAAATATAAGGTAAGGGTGGAGTTCTAACTCTATAACCGGGTTTATGATAAATTGTTTGTGAGGATGGAATTGTATGGAATTATATCTGTTTGTGTATATTGTGCGTAGAAATAATTGTTTGATGTTGTACCAGTGTTGTTGATGTTCATCGATTAATAATAACAATTGGTATCTATGAAAATATTAGGGTATTGGATAATTTATGTGGTATGAGTAAATCAATTAGGCTTGAATAGTGATCGAAGAAAATTGGCTGATGAATTATTGCAGCGAAGAAGAAGAAGGGAAAAGAAATTTTGAGACGGGGGCCACCAGATTTGGGGAAGACGCCTCAGGATAAATATGAGAAGTGACTAGGCCACATATATGGGGGTGGACTCCCCAAGGTCATATAAAAGGTGGGGTGGGTGCCCCACATGTGTAAGAATGAAGGGCGGGCGACCTTATGGTCATGGTGGGGGCAATTTGCTTTATTGTTTTTTTTGTTTACTATCATGGTGTCAAGCAAGACCCTCTGACCATTGAAGATCTTACTGCTGAAGTTTCTATTCCTGACATTGACAACATCACCGGATCAAGTAAGGTGACCAGAACCGGAAGGGTATTCTCTCCAGATATCTCTCCTCTAAAAGACATCTGACTCACCGCATTCCACTACTCAATCAATATCCCCTAGAGGGAAAGAACCATGACTCATCCCGTCACCGTAGTACCAAAGGAAGTTATCAAGACACCTCCAAACAAGAAATGGAGGAAATTCAAGATCATCAAGAAGAGTGATTACAATGTTGTGGAATGCTTAGGATGACTCTCCCAAGATTTCCATGCTCGCTTTGCTTTTGTGCTTCGAGGCTCATGCTAATGCCTTGGTGAAGTTTCAAGAATGCTCATGTGCCGAAGACACTACCACGATCGCCAAGTTTGTATTGCTAGCCCGGCCGCCAACAACGGCCTAGGCTTCTCGATGTCGATTTGACTCCTTCCGAAAGAAACATAACAAGGCCTTGCACATCTCCATTGAATGCAAAGGCACTACATTATCTCATGTTCGTGGATACCGGTTCGCTCAATATCCTACCAAGACGCTTTTGATCGGCTTGATGTCGAAGGGTTGGTTCGAGACCCAGTGACATTATTGTGAGAGCTTTTGATGGTTCTAAGCGCAAGATGGAGAGCTCATCATCATAAAGTCGGTTCCCGACTTTTGATTCCACGTTTTGTCATGGACATCCGTCCAATTTATTCTTGCCTACCGGACGCCCTTGGATACATGGGCAAAGGCCATACTCTACTTTGCATCGAAATTGAAATACCCTTGAAAGGGAAAGTTGTTACAAAGGTGTGGTGAAGAAGAGTATATGGTCACCATCTACATCATTCCGCTATCTCGAGATGGAGGGTGAATTCTTCGAGACTCCTTGTCAAGCTTTTGAAGCAATACCCAGAGTCATGCCTGTTGACTCTCCTGTCACTCCTGAAGTTGCTCAAGTTCCGCCTAGGATGGCCTCATTGAAAGATGCTCAAGCTACTGTTGAACAAGGAGGTAGTGCTATTTGGGGACAGCTCCCTAATCTTCCTTTCAAATCCGACAAGACTGGTTTAGGCTTCACCATCAAGGGTCAGAAGATGATACGCCGCGAACGTGCCGGCCAACTTCCTTTCCGCATCAGTCAGAGTGGAATCCATGCTATAGAAGACGACGACAACGGCTTCGACATCGCAAGTGGATCTTCCCAACCGGATCATGGGTTCAAGAATTGGAAGATCAAGACGCTATACCAATCTCCTTTAGTCGAGTAATTGCTCTTGTTTTGTTTTACTTTTCGTATTTCTTTATGTTTCGAACAATAAACTTTGAAACCGTGCCTTGCCCGGGCCATGGCTCGCTTATGAGGGTTTTATCTGTCGTGTATTTTCATTTAATAAATTCGTTGGACTTTGCATTCAATTATTTGTTTTCTTTCTTTTTTACTTTATCACCCCTTCAAAAGGCTATGTGTTTCTTACACACACCCACGTGATACATCGCAGTAATCACTCAATCTCGTTAATAACTATGCTAGTGCTAAATATGACTTCGATAATCCGATCTACCAAGCCAAGACGAAGTGAGGAAGATTGTGAAGTGCCAGGAGAACTTGCCGATCGCACAGAAGAAGAGCGAGTTATACAGCCACACGAAGAGCGAGTTGAGGTTGTGAATTGGGTACCGACGAAGATGTAAAAGAGATCAAGATAGGAGCGGTCTTGAGAACAGTGTTAAAGAAAGGTTGGTTCAGATGCTACGAGACTATATTGAGGTTTTCGCTTGGTCATACGAAGACATGCCGGGTTTAGACATTGATATTGTGGTTCATCGATTGCCGACGAAAGAAGGTTTTCTCCCGTGAAATGTATGTCTGTCGCGATGCCCCGAGATGTCGAGAAAATCAAAGCCGGGTTATGAAGCGCTTCAACGCTGGTTTCTTAGCCGTTACCTCCTATCCCCAGTGGGTTGCAAATGTGGTACCCGTGCCTAAGAAGGATGGTAAGGTACGAATGTGTGTGGATTACAGAGATTTGAACAAAGCAAGTCCGAAAGACGATTTCCACTTCCTCATATTGATGTTCGTTGACAATACCGCCAAGATAAGGTTTTCTCCTTCATGGATGGTTTCTCCTACAATCAAATCAAAATGGCTCTCAAGACATGGAAAAGACTACTTTCGTGCACAAGGTCATGCCGCTCGGATTGAAGAACGCAGGCGCCACTTATCAGCGTGCTATGGTTACATTATTTCATGACATGATTCATCACGAGATAGAGGTCTACGTCGACGATATGATAGCTCGATCACGGACTGAAGAAGAACATCTTGATCATTTGCGTAAATTGTTTGATAGGAAGTACAGACTAAGACTCAATCCTAACAAGTGCACCTTTGGAGTCAGATCCGGAAAACTCCTAGGGTTTGTTGTCAGTGGAAGAGGTATTGAGGTTGATCCCGCGAAGGTTAAAGCCATTCAAGATATGCCAGCTCCCCGCACCGAGAAGGAAGTCAGAGGTTTCTTGGGCCGATTGAACTACATTGCCAGATTCATTGCACACCTAACTGCTACTTGTGAGCCAATCTTCAAGTTACTAAAGAAAGATCAAGTAGTGGAATGGAACGACGATTGCCAGATCGCTTTTGACAAAATCAAGGAGTACCTACAGAATCCTCCTATCCCGATGTCAAGGAAGACCTCTCATCATGTACCGATGTTAGAGAACTCAATGGGGTGTGTGTGGGGCAACATGACGGTCCGGTCGAAAAGAGCATGCAATATACTACCTTAGCAAAAAGTTTACCGATGTGAAACAAGATACTGCACTCGAGAAAACTTGCAACGCTTTTTGGGCTGCTCACGACTAAGACAAGATATGTTGACTCACACTACCTTGTTGATTTCCAAGATGGATCCGATAAAATACATATTAGAAACCACTTTCTCCGAAGAATAGCAAGATGGCAAATGATCTTGACCGAGTATGACATCCAAGACACTTCTAAAGCGATCAAAGGAAGTGTAGTAGCCGATCACTTGGCTCATCAAGCCGTAGATGACTATCATGCATTCAATTTCCGATGAAGACGTTTTACTAGTTACGATCATGAGGAACCGTGCCTGACGAAGGACCGAACAAGGATCCCGATGGACCATGGTCTTTGATGGAGCCTCAAACGCACTTGGCAATGGCATTGGCGCCATCATTACATCCCTACAGCGGACACACGCCTTTCACCGCCAGATTATGTTTCATTGCACTAACAACATGGCCGAGTAAAGCGCATCATGGGTCTTAAAGTCGCTATTGACTTAAGAATCAAATTCTTACAAGTGTATGGAGACTCACTTTAGTGATCAGTCGATTAAGGGCGAGGGATACGAAGCATCCGAATCTCATTCCATATCGAGAGCATGTTCGAGTTTGATTCCTTACTTTGAAGAGATTACTTTGATCACATTCCACGAGAAGAGAATCGGGCACGCATTGGCTACTATGTCGCCTATGTTCAAGGTTAGATGGGACAACGAGGCTCCCGGATCATCATTGAGAGGTTCGACGAACCAACAGATTGTTGTGAGCTTGACGTAAGAGAAACCTTGGTACTATGACGTGAAGAGGTATCTTGAGACTCGTGAATATCCCGAGGGCATCTGTTAATGATAAGAAGTTCATAAGAAGATTTGCATCTAAATTCTTCCTCAAGAACGACATCTTATACAAGCGCAACCACGACATGCTTACTCCTGTAGACCGTAAAACAAAGAATGCGTATCATGGAAGAGTTACACGAAGGCGAATTTGGTACCCACTCCGGGACACACGATGGCTAAGAAGATTTTGAGAACAGTTACTATTGGTCCACCATGGAAGTCGATTGTCACCGCTATGCTCGATCTTGTCACAAGTGCCGATTTATGCACAAAGTGCACATACCTCCAGACCAATGTTTTAACTTCTCCGTGGCCTTTGCAATGTGGGCATTGACATGATTGGAGAGATTAAGCCCACGCTTCCAATGGACATCGTTTCATCCTTGTGGCAATTGATTACTTTACCAAGTGGGTAGAAGCGACCGTATGCATCTTACCAAGAATGTTGTGGCTCGATTCATCAAACATAATCTTATCTGCCGGTATGGCACTCCGAAAGGATTATCACGATAACGGTTCCAATCTCAACAACAAGATGATCACCGAACTCGCACGCAGCTCAAGATCAAACATCACAACTCTTCTCCATATCGGCCTAAGATGAATGGCGCAGGAAGCCGCCAATAAGAACATTAAGAAGATTATACAGAAATGATGTGACTTACAAAGATTGGCATGAGATGTTACCATTCGCTTTCATGGTTATCGCACACAATAACATCAACAGGGCAACCCTTCTCTTGTATACGGTATGGAAGCCGTCTTACCCATCGAGGTTCGGATACCCTCAACCGAGTTCTCCAGAGGCGAAAGTTAAGACGATGGGTTCGATACCGCTTGACCGATTAACTTGATCGATGAGAACGACTCGCGTCCATCCGCCATGGACAGATTTATCGAAACGAATGATCGAGCATTTAACAAGAAGGTCAAGCACCGAGTCTACCAAGTTGGTGATCTAGTAGTCAAGCGCATCATTCTTCCACAAGGTGATCCCAAATGGACTCCCACTTATGAGGGACCGTTTGTAGTCAAGATGTTTTCGGTGGAGCTATGATACTTAGCACCATGGATGGCGAGGACTTCCCACACCGTGAACGCAGACATAGTCAAAAATACTACGCATAAAGAGACCCGCTAGGTCGGCCTAGGCAAAAATAGGGCATCTGGCGAACCAAAATGGTTCGGGCAAAGTTAAGGATATATACAAAACATGTACACCGCAAGTCGAAAACCCGAAAAGGCGGCTTGGGCAAAAAGGGTATCCCAGACGAAAACCGAAGGGCGGTCTAGGCAAAAGTTAGGGATTTAAGCGCACGACTATGTCTCTTCGGATCACCGCCTGTTATTATCAAGATTCAAGATTCAAATGGCGAAGATCGCCTACTCACTTTCTAACGATGCAAGGAGATGAGATAGTTGAAATATATGAGTACTAGCATAGTTGGAACTTAACGAGATTGTTTCCGCATAGCTTTTTACCTTTCTTGTGTACAAACTACTTGGCCATACGCCACCTTTCAAATAAACGCAAAATTCTTTCTCTTTACAATTTCCATTGTTTGTCGTTTGCAATAAGTCCAACGTTTGCTTTGAATGACTATACGCATTTGACAATAAGAATCTAATCACAAACATACGAAAAGTGAACATTCAAAAGTACTTACTACAGGTTCCAGGAATTGGGATGACGACGAAAGTCAACGAATAGTTCCCCACAAGAGCATAAAGGTGTCACCCACAACACACCTTCCCCAGCGGAGTATAAGGGAATCCATGAGCAGCGATTCCACTCAACCAAGCAACGTTACATCAGTCTCCAAGCAGTAACACTTCATCCCCAGCGGATATTTCTCAATCCTCCCCCTTCTCCCCGGCAGCAGTATCCAGACTCGAAACTTGGTCAGATAGTGCATCGGAGGAAGCATACACCTTTATTCCCACCGGAGATTACAACGGACTCCACTCTTCAAGTCCGTCTCTCAGAACCATTAAATGCTCTCCAATGAGATCTACACTCGAGAATCCCAGAAAGCGTCTCTTAAATTTTCTCGCAGATCTACATACAAGGTCCTCAATGATCGCCTCCGTGCTCTCCTCGCAGATGTCTATGAGATCTCCAACAACGAGCTTCTCAAATCTCTACCTTCCTCAACAATATCTAGGCCCAAGACTTGGTCGATAGTGCATCGGAAGAATCCAGAAATCTTCCTCCTCCTTCAAAGTAGGGACTTCCACCTACTCTATTCCCAGTGCAAGTCGAAATCTTCAAACAATATCCGCATCTTCTTCAAGATGGATATGTTTTGAAATATCACAACATTCATCATTCATACATTACTCATAAAGTCATAATTCATGCATAAGTCATTCATATACACGTCATGCATCATACTTTGCATAAGACTAACAAATATTCTATCAAAGTTTCTCTTGTTTTCTCAAAAGCAGTAATGACCACCTCGACGCAAACAGTCCAGATTAAGCCCGAGCCGACGGAAAACTATCTAAAAGACCGCCGCAAACAGGCCCAGATTAAGCCCGAGCCGACGGAAAACTATCGAAAGACCGCCTCGACGATCGGGTCGAGATTAAGCCCCGAGCCGACGGAAAACTATCCGAAGACCACCTCGGTTATCCTCCGATAACAGCAATGGATCAACACCCGATGCACAACAGGAAGCTATCCACGTTACGCCAACTACAATCTCTCTCGAGTAATCAGCGAAGATTTATTCTCGATTATCAGCAAGAACTACAGTCTAGCGTGACTCGGTTGCCTTGGATGGCATCTTAAGCCCATCTCCGACTATTTGTCAACATCTCTTCACTATCGAATGCGCATATATGGTTAAAATCAATACGACCAATAACTTCATTTAAAGTGAACACGAAGTCTAACGACGACTCCTTCGGATGGCATCTTAAGCCCATCTCCTCTCCATTCCAAGAACATCTGAGTCTAAGCGCACGACTCACCCTCCAAAGATCGACCTTTCTAGATGGCATCTTAAGCCCATCTCGCTCTCCTATTAACAACCTCGAGTCTAGCGTCGACTCGCTCCCAAATAAGTCTCCAACTTCTCAAATGGCATCTGTAAGCCCATTCCGCATCATCCACCAACGGCGAGTGCAAATTTTGTATTTTGTTCAATCATCTTCTACCTCCAGTCACGAAAGACAAGCATGTCAATCTAACCCTTCCAGACAAGAAGATTGAGCAGGGCAGCTGTCATACCCCAAAATTTGCCCTCCATCTACTCAAGAGATCTCATCCATACTCAAGGATTCCTCAAGAGTTGATCAGACAAACTCTCTCCTAGACAATCAACCCAAACTAGGGTTTGGTATCTCTCAAGTCAAGATGGATTTCCAACATCTCCAATGACCTTCATGCTTCCTCATATGCTTCAAAGATTCTCCATGTCAAGTTTCAAGCCTCACAAGTCAAGTTTCCTCGCATAATTGTTCGGATGGTTGAAAATCGTGTATTGGACAAAAGTCAAGCTGTGGTCAACATACATCAAAACTTCGATTTTGGTCAACATCCTCATTTTGAAGTTACATTCATCATTTGATCAAGGGTTGATCATGATTCATCAAGAAAACTCAAGATTTGCCCAAAGTCAAACTTTCTAAATTAGGGTTTCTAGATGAAAAGTCAATCGAACTTTGACCGATCATAACTTTCTCATGCTTTCTCAGAAATTTTTCCACCACCTCTTGTTTTGAAGGAAATTCAATTCTCTACAACTTCATGTCTCACAAGAATGTCCAAAAAATGCTTCATTTGAGAGGTATAGTTCAAAACATTACAGTCATTTTCAAAGTCAACAAAAGTCAACTTTTGTTTTGAAGATATTTTGAGCATGGTAACTCCAATTGAGATGAGACCAAAGACATTGGTTAGAGGACTCTTAGAGCTTTCCAAAAAGTCCAAGAACACTCAAAAATGTGGAAAATTGAGCAAGATACACTATTTAGAAGTTGGGGAATTTTGGACAATTGCACAAAAGGACATATTGGTCAAATTGCAAAATTTTCCAAATGGGCCTATAATCTTTTGATCCAAACTTGTTCATGATGCTATTCTTGACCCATAAATGCTTGACCTTGGTTATTTTCTATTTTATGATTTATATTTGAATTTTATAACATTTAATTCAAAAATAAATTATATAAAATATGAAAATTAAACATTTTCTCAAAAGGAATGATTTTATATCTTTCTAAATGTCCAAGAAGGCCCATGACCCTTACCAAATTCGTGATAGCCTTGCATTCATGAGAAAATCATATATTTTTCAATATTTGATTTTATTTTAAATGGAAATATTTGCACATTCAAGAAGCAATCTTTTTTCACTCCTTTTGCCATCCAAATTTCTTCTATAAATTGCCAGCAATACACACAAGCTCGAGGACTAAACCTAGCTCAAGCCAAACCCTTATTTTGTCAAAATTTTCCAAGAATCTTTGAAATTCGAATTTCAATTTCCAGCAGGTTTTAGCCTCCAAACATCATTCCATCGTGCTCAGGAGGTAAGTTTGAGTAAGTACACACTCATTCCATGGTTTAAAACAAGCCGGATCGATGCATACATGATCATACATATTCAAAACTTTTGATTTTTACATTTTATTCATCTGCGCGTTTTAATCAATTCTAATGTTTTTATTGTGTTCATGAGGCTTTATATGATTGATCTGGGTCATCGTTGCATAACTTGAACGTCAGAAATCCAATTTGCCATGTTTAGGTTCGGTCACCGAGCTTGAACCGATAGCTAGAGGCATTTTTAATCAAAACTAACACCACCATTGGACTCGGAAGGGTCGATTTAGGGGGGGTAGGACCCTCCTCTTCCATTTATTTTACGTGTTTCGCAGGTTTCAATTTTGGAGTCGCCGGAGAAGACGACCGGAGCTAGGGCTCGGCGTCGTTGACCAAATAAGACCGTGGAAGCTATGTGGCGAAGACAATCGATTCGTCCATTCAAAACAATTGGGGCCGCTACCGGTGTTGATTTTTTCAAAATATCCACGCTGGCATCACTTATATTGATTTGTTTCAGCTTCTCAAACACCAAGTGCATCATGGCGTAGTGGTCGATCGGTTTTAAGGTTTGAAGGATGTCTCGATTCTGGTTCGATAATCCTTTTCCTTTTTCCAAAACTTGCATTATTTTCTATGTTTTCATATTTTTTTAATATTTTCTCTTATTTTAATTCTTTTCACAATTTTATTTCTGCATTAAAAAATTACAAAAATATAATTTTCTTTTCACATTATTTTTCTAAAAACCTTTATTTTATTTAATAAATTAAAAAATATAATTTTTGCATGCATATTTATTTTATTTTTATTTTTGCATTTAAATCATTATAAATTGCATTTTAATTACTAAATCTTTTCCAAAAAATCCCAAAAAATTATTTTAACTTATTTATCTTATTTCCAGCATGCATAAATTTTCTCATATTTAAAATTGCATTTTTTCTAACATTTTCTCTTATTTCAATTTCATCATATTTCCCGATTTTCTTATTCTTTCACAGGTTGCTCCGATTCGGACGTTTTTTTTCTCTTATCATTCTATTTTTCCAATAATGTAATTGTTCATGGGTTGTAATAGTTAATTAGGCTTTTATTTTCCGCATTTTCTGATTATGTATCTGCCCCAAAGCCATGTAATAGCGTAGGATTTACCTTTCCGCACCTTTACATTCCGCATTTTACTTTCCGCACCCTTATCAACTGCTAGTAATTAGGCGTGTATGGCAAGATAATAATTGGACATAGCTCACACTAATTTCAAGATAAAATATCTGAAATCAACACACTTCTTTCACACACGCACCCTTAGGTAATTCTCTCGATGCCTTCGATTTCAAAATGGTCATGTCCCTCGAACGTAGAGGTATTCTAGCACCGCCTTCCAAACAAATCATCATAGTCCCTTCGATACAAAGATCATAGACCCACGATGTCGCCTCCGAATACATGATCTTGACCCTCGATTGTTGCCTACGAAAATGATGATAGTCCCTTCGAATGTGCTAGGATACTTCCTACAAGTTGCTTTCAATGACCATCCGATGTCCTTCGAATGTCCCGCTTACATCCAACGAATGGAGCTACCTACTAACTAATGGTATGGCTAGCGCTATTCTAAAGGAATGTAGAAGTACAACAAAATGACCAATTCGAGTGGGTAAAAAGTCTTTAGTTGCTTGCTCAAACAAATGCTTTTCACACCACACACTCTTTTCAAAGTTCAAATTCTTTTCAAAACAAAACATTTCCGAACACTTTGTATACACTCCTACATGAGTCATTACAAAGTCAAAGCGAAATGCCTTTTTCAAAACATTTTTGTCAAACACACGAAAGCAATTTTAAAAAGTTATCTAAGAGCAACTAAGAGCCGTAGAATAAGCTGCGGATGGAAAGGGTGCTAATACCTTCCTTTTCATAACCATTCTCCCGAACTCGAATCTAACGAAGGTCTTTTTTCTTTTTACCTTCCCTTAATTGGATAAAAATAAAAGTCGGTGGCGACTCTTGCTATCCGCACATTTGGATACAAAATCCTACAAAGTCAGTTCACCGTATCACGAATGGCGACTGGGGACATACCCTAAAAGAGAGAATTGCCTTAGGATTTCTAGATAACCTTTATTGCTTTTGTTTGACTTGTATGCTTTATCTTTAAGGGTTGCTTGGGTATTATATTGTTGGGGATCCTACACCGGATCCGGGTTTCCTTTTAGGTAAGTAGCATTAGATCATCGCGACCGTTAGGCGTATAACTACGCGGTCAACATGATGGCTACGTTAGCGTGACACTTTGGTTGCCCGATACTCTTCATTCCCAAGTTGAAGAAAGTATTTGGCTTCGCGTGGTGTCATCAAGCGCTAACTAAACTTTTAGAACCTTAATTGACCCATCTTGGCCATTAGAAGGTAGTGAGATGGCGGCTTTGTGTAGACCGAGGTTGGTTGATACTCGATGCTACGCTCATTGAGATCAGACTTTTGGGACATTTTCGATCGACCACTTGGCCGTATTGAAATAAGCGCCTACGAGAAAGATCGTGATGTGAGATTCCTAGAACCCGGTTACTATTATAGGACGGATGAACCAACTCAAACTTTTGGTGGGGTAATCACCTATACCTCATGCAAGCCTTAACCCTAGGCTCATTGTGTGAATTGTTTGTGTGTGCTAAACATGACATCATGACATCATTCGCATTGCATATCATTTCTAACTATTTCAAGGACCTAGGGATTTATCTTTGCTCTGCTTTGTAGGGATTATGGCTTCTAGAAAGACTATCCGAATCAACTTCATGGGTATCCTTCTCAACTCAAAGAATTGGTTTGAAATTCCGACCATGCTCGGTTCATCAAAAGACATGGTTATCTACTTGATTTGGTTGTCTCGGTTTTGAAGAAGATATGATGCATGTCCTATTCAGTTCTTTGATCCAAACACCATTGCTTTACATTTCCATTATCGGTTGGTTCCTACCTTAGAAGAGTTCTCTAAGCTACTTGGGATACCTATTCTCGACCAAATGCCATTCACGGTTTAGAAAAGGTTCCTAAGTTCGAAGACATTGCATCGGCCTTACATCTTAAGCGTTCAGATATCGAAGCCAATTGGGAAACTAGAAGTGGAGTTAAGGGTTTACTTTCCAAGTTCTTAATCAAGAAAGCCCGAGAATTCCTCAAAGTTATGAGTTTCCATGCATTTGAGAACATTGTGGCCTTGCTAATTTATGGTTTGGTTCTATTCCTAACTCGGATCAATTCATAGATGTCAATGCTATCAAATTGTTTCTTACCCGCAATCCTGTGCCTACCTTACTTGGAGACATCCTACATTCTCTCCACACTCGTACTACTAAGCGACAAGGAACTCTCATGTGTTGTGTACCGTTACTTTCAAGGTGGTTTATTTCGCACCTTCCTCCATCGTTTGAAGAATGAACAAAGGTTGAGATGGTCTCAAAGATTGATGTCACTCTCTCATTCGACATCCGTTGGAATCTTTTCTCTCAAAAGGACTTCACATTCATTGAGCGTTGTGGAGAATTCCTAATGTACCACTACTTGGTATAAGGGAGGTATTACTTACAACCCTTCCCTAGCTCTCGTCTTTGGTTTTGCTCGAAAGGATGGTCCACATGATATGCTTCTCCAAGATATTGTGTTCGACTACAATCACGATCTCGAATTACCGACAAGGTTTATACATGCTTGGGGCATGGTAAAGAAGACGATACCAAGACTTTGGGGCACCGAACTCCATTCCTTGGGAACCTTACCTCAAATGGGTGCGAGCTCGAGCTCAAAACCTCATGATGCCATTCACTGCTCTACCAGAATTATGGAACTGTTGCTATAGGTGACGTACCTATGTTCTCCATCCCGACATGCCTACTGATTTTGAAGACTTGAAGAGATCCCGGATTCACTTAAAGAAGAAAGGATACCTTTGAAGCTCAATGTTATGCAAGTGAGAAGAAAGTTCTAGAGTTGACCAAGCTACTTCACGAGGAGCGAAACATCAACGCTACATCGGCACCAAGAGGAAGCCCATGGGAGACTTAGAGCTTTAGGATTTATTTGTTTTCTTTATTGCTTTGAACTATCTCTTGTACTTAAAAGAAAAAGAATAATAATGAGAAGTACTAATAAATGTTTGTTCATTGCTTGTTTAACAAATTTAAATCTCTTAGGTCCTTGAAAACATTGCATTGCATTCGCATAAACATTGCATATCATAGCATAACATTGCATCACGGTACATTGGAGATTGGTTTTCTCATTTGCTCGCCATTTATTTTAGCGAAATGGCTCTTGAACAGATCACAAAGATCTCCGTGCTCGAATGCTCGGTTTAGATGATGTTTACCTTGGTCCAAGGCCAAGAAGATCTGAAGAAGCTCATCAACAAGAAGAAGAAGGTCGTTGGTCTCCTCAACATGGGTAGACGTTTCAAAGGGGTCCTAAGGTGGTCACCGATTGAGCTCTCTCAAGGAAGTGTCCATACCGAGGGAGTACCAAGGGTGATGAAGGTGAGCAGAGCCAAAGAAAGAAGGAGAGGATCATCCGATTATAGCCAACACTCGAGGAAGATGACAAGTACAAGCAACTCGAAGATCGTCGTGGAAAACCCGAAAATGTCCGGCTGAATTTTGATGACCGAGTCTTGTTCTGTGTGGTGATTCCTCCCAAGTTCAAAGTTCCTACTTTTTCCAAATATGATGGCATGTCTTGCCCTAAGTGCATTTGAAGTCCTATGTCGAAGATCAATCCCCACACCGATGATGAAAGTTGTGGATGCACTATTTTCAAGAGAGTTTGTCCGAACCCGTTGGAATGGTACTATCACTAGAGAATGACCGTATCCGTACTTGGGTGACTTGGTGATGCTTTCTCGACAATATGAGTACAATCTCAATTGACACCCACTCGCATGCAACTACAAAGCATGTCTATGGGTCGTGACGAGAAGTTCAAGGAGTATGCTCAAGTGGAGAGATCTAGCAGTAGTTCAACCACCCTTGTCCAATAGGGAGTTGGTTGATATGTTCATGGGAACACCGACAGCCCATTCTTCAATCATCGATTGGAAATTCTTCATCCGGATTCACCGAGTTGATATTGACAGCGCGATTGAAGGGTATCAAGAGTGGAAGATTCATGTAGAGACATCTTGAATCTGCGAAGAGATCCTTTGGTGCTAAGAAAGAAGCTTGTGTATGGTCGAAAAGCCGAGCCAAGACCGACCGTGCTCAATGTGGGGCGGTTGTAATCTCCAATCCTACATCGGACAACCTCGGTGAGACAACGCGCGTAGCCAGAACGCGCCACGAAGACAGTTTACGAAGATCAACATGCCTTTATCGCAAGCCTTGCAACACATGTTGAACGCAGAGTTGATTACCTTGAGGGATCCTCCTCAGAATGTTAACACTTCCTCTCCAAAGTACAATCCAAATGCTAAGTGTGCTTACCATTCCAATAGCCCAGGGCACGACATTGACAATTGTTGGGCTCTGAAAAACAAGATTCAGGATATGATTGAAGCTAAGCAGATTGAGTTTGATCCTCCTGTTGAGACTCCGAATGTGATCAATGCTCCTATGCCTAACCATGACAAGAGTTCCAATGCTGTTGGCGATGATACTTATGTTTTCAACATAGATGACTTGACCATCCCTCTGATGACTGTTAAGAAGAATTTGTTGCAAGCCGGTGTCAATCCAGGATGCCCAGAGAATTATCGTTGGTGCCCCTCTGCACCCGATGGCTGTGCTTGGTTGAGAAGACGTGTTCAGTGCATGATGGATAACCGTGAGATACTATTTCTGAAACCACCTGTGCAGAAGTTGTGTGAAGAAATGTCTAAGTTGAAGATCGACAATACGAACGAAACTGTGCCATCTGTGTGGGATACCTTGGGGCAGCCAAGTGGAAAGTATGATTACATGGTGAAGTACATTGTCCCTGATAGTTACAAGATTCCTATTGGAGATGTTAAGGCGACCGGATGGGGTGACGATTTCCCTGAAGATTATGCTGATGTTAACACAATAAGGATTTCCTCTGCCGATCCTGTGCCTAGAGTGGCACCTCTCATTATCACTTCTCCAAGACCAGTTCCATATTCCTCTGACAAGGCTGTCCCTTGGAATTATGGGTGATGTTTACTATCATGGTGTCAAGCAAGACCCTCGACCATTGAAGATCTTACTGAAGTTTCTATTCACGACATTGACAACATCACGGATCAAGTAAGGTGACCGAACCGGAAGGGTATTCTCTCCATATCTCTCCTCTAAAAGACACTGACTCCAATCGCATTCCATCTACTCAATCAATATCCCACTAGAGGAAAGAACCTGACTCATCCCGCCACCAAGTACCAAAGGAAGTTATCAAGACACCTCCAAACAAGAAATGGAGGAAATTCAAGATCATCAAGAAGAGTGATTACAATGTTGTGGAGCAGTTAGGACAGACTCCGTCAAGATTTCCATGCTCGCTTTGCTTTTGTGCTCGAGGCTCATGCTAATGCCTTGGTGAAGTTTCAAGAATGCTCATGTGCCGCAAGACACTACCACCGATCGATTCAAGTTTGTATTGCTAGCCCGGCTGCCAACAACGGCCTAGGCTTCTCGATCGATTTGACTCCTTCCGAAAGAAACATAACAAGGCCTTGCACATCTCCATTGAATGCAAAGGCACTACATTATCTCATGTTCGGTGGATACGGTTACGCTCGAATATCCTACCAAGACGCTTTTGATCGGCTTGATGTCGAAGGGTTGGTTCGAGACCCTGACATTATTGTGAGAGCTTTTGATGGTTCTAAGCGCAGACTTGGAGAGCTCACTCTCTGTTAAAGTCGGTTCCCGACTTTTGATTCCACGTTTTTGTCATGGACATCCGTCCACTTTATTCTTGCCTACTCGGACGCCCTTGGATACATGGGGCAGGCGCTGGTACCTCTACTTTGCATCAGAAACTGAAATACCCGGTGAAAGGGAAAGTTGTTACAGTGTGTGGTGAAGAAGAGTATATGGTCAGTCATCTACAGTCATTCCGCTATCTCGAGATGGAGGGTGAATTCTTCGAGACTCCTTGTCAAGCTTTTGAAGCAATACCCAGAGTCATGCCTGTTGACTCTCCTGTCACTCCTGAAGTTGCTCAAGTTCCGCCTAGGATGGCCTCATTGAAAGATGCTCAAGCTACTGTTGAACAAGGAGGTAGTGCTATTTGGGGACAGCTCCCTAATCTTCCTTTCAAATCCGACAAGACTGGTTTAGGCTTCACCATCAAGGGTCAGAAGATGATACGCCGCGAACGTGCCGGCCAACTTCCTTTCGCATCACAGTGGAATCCATGCTATAGAAGGCGGCGACAACGGCCGACATCGCAAGTGGATCTTCCCAACTCGGATCATGGGTTCAAGAATTGGAAGGCGAAGACGTCATACCAATCTCCTTTAGTCGAGTAATTGCTCTTGTTTTGTTTTACTTTTCGTATTTCTTTATGTTTGAACAATAAACTTTGAAACCTGGTGCCTTGCCCGCGTCATGGCTCGTTCTGAGGTTTTATCTGTCGTTTGCGTATTTTCATTTAATAAATTCGTTGGACTTTTGCATTCAATTATTTGTTTTCTTTTTTTTACTTTATCACCCTTCAAAAGGCTATGTGTTTCTTACACACCCACGTGATACAGTAGAATCACTCGAATCTAGTTAATAACTATGCTAGTGCTAAATATGACTTGATAATCCGATCTACCAAGCCAAGACGAAAGTGAGGAAGATTGTGAAGTGCCAGAGAACTTGCGATACTGAAGAAGAAGAGCGAGTTATCTGACCACCTAAGAGCGAGTTGAGGTTGTGAATTTGGATCGACGAAGATGAAAAGAGATCAAGATAGAGCGGGTCTTGAGAAGTGTTAAAGAAAGGTTGGTTCGATGCTACGAGACTATATTGAGGTTTTCGCTTGGTCATACGAAGACATGCGGGTTTAGACATTGATATTGTGGTTCATCGATTGCCGACGAAAGAAGGTTTTCTCGAAAGAAAGGTTAAATCGCATGTCCCGAGATGTCGAGAAAATCAAAGCGAAGTTATGAAGCTTCAACGCTGGTTTCTTAGCCGTTACCTCCTATCCCCAGTGGGTTGCAAATGTGGTACCCGTGCCTAAGAAGGATGGTAAGGTACGAATGTGTGTGGATTACAGAGATTTGAACAAAGCAAGTCCGAAAGACGATTTCCCACTTCCTCATATTGATGTTCTGGTTGACAATACCACTCAGCATAAGGTTTTCTCCTTCATGGATGGTTTCTCCGGCTACAATCAAATCAAAATGGCTCCTGAAGACATGGAAAAGACTACTTTCGTTACACAGTGGGGCACTTTCTGCTACAAGGTCATGCCGTTCGGATTGAAGAACGCAGGCGCCACTTATCAGCGTGCTATGGTTACATTATTTCATGACATGATTCATCACGAGATAGAGGTCTACGTCGACGATATGATAGCTCGATCACGGACTGAAGAAGAACATCTTGATCATTTGCAGAAATTGTTTGATAGGTTGAAGAAGTACAGACTAAGACTCAATCCTAACAAGTGCACCTTTGGAGTCAGATCCGGAAAACTCCTAGGGTTTGTTGTCAGTGGAAGAGGTATTGAGGTTGATCCCGCGAAGGTTAAAGCCATTCAAGATATGCCAGCTCCCCGCACCGAGAAGGAAGTCAGAGGTTTCTTGGGCCGATTGAACTACATTGCCAGATTCATTGCACACCTAACTGCTACTTGTGAGCCAATCTTCAAGTTACTAAAGAAAGATCAAGTAGTGGAATGGAACGACGATTGCCAGATCGCTTTTGACAAAATCAAGGAGTACCTCAATCCTCCTATCCCGATGCCGCCAAGGAAGACCTCTCATCATGTACCGACGGTGCTAGAGAACTCAATGGGGTGTGTGTTGGGGCAACATGACGAGTCAGTCGAAAAGAGCATGCAATATACTACCTTAGCAAAAGTTTACCGATGTGAAACAAGATACTGCAGAGAAAACTTGCAACGCTTTGGCTTGCTCGCGACTAAGGCAGATATGTTGACTCACACTACCTTGTTGATTTCAAGATGGATCCGATAAAATACATATTAGAAACCAGCTCTCTCCGGAAGAATAGCAAGATGGCAAATGATCTTGACCGAGTATGACATCCGACACTTCTCGAAAGCGATCAAAGGAAGTGTAGTAGCCGATCACTTGGCTTATCAAGCCGTAGATGACTATCGCCTATGCGGTCAATTTCAAAGACGTTTTACTAGTTACTGATGCGAGAACCAGCCCGACGAAGGACACGAACAAGGATCCCGATGGACCATGGTCTTTGATGGAGCCTCAAACGCACTTGGCAATGGCATTGGCGCCATCATTACATCCCTATGGACACACGCCTTTCACCGCCAGATTATGTTTCATTGCACTAACAACATGGCCGAGTACGGCGTGCATCATGGGTCTTAAAGTCGCTATTGACTTAAGAATCAAATTCTTACAAGTGTATGGAGACTCACTTTAGTGATCACAGATTAAGAGTGGGATACGAAGCATCCGAATCTCATTCCATATCGAGAGCATGTTCGAGTTTGATTCCTTACTTTGAAGAGATTAATTTTGATCACATTCCACGAGAAGAGAATCGGTTGGCGGGGCATTACTATGTCGTCTATGTTCAAGGTTAGATGGGACAACGAGGCTCCCGGATCATCATTGAGAGGTTCGACGAACCAATTGTTGTGAGCTTGACGAAGAGAAACCTTGGTACTATGACGTGAAGAGGTATCTTGAGACTCGGAATATATCGCAGGGCATCCAATGATAAGTTCATAAGAAGATTTGCATCTAAATTCTTCCTCAAGAACGACATCTTATACAAGCGCAACCACGACATGTGCGTATCTACGTAGACCGAAAACAGAATGCGTATCATGGAAGAGTTACACGCGAATTTGGTACCCACTGGACACACACGATGGCTAAGAAGATTTTGAGAACAAGTTACTATTGGTCCACCATGGAAGCCGATTGTCACCGCTTATGCTCGATCTTGTCACAAGTGCGGTTATGCGCACAAAGTGCACATACCTCCAGACCTCAATGTTTTAACTTCTCCGTGGCCTTTTGCAATGTGGGGCATTGACATGATTGAGAGATTAAGCCCACGCTTCCAATGGACATCGTTTCATCCTTGTGGCAATTGATTACTTTACCAAGTGGGTAGAAGCGACCTCGTATGCATCATTACCAAGAATGTTGTGGCTCGATTCATCAAACATAATCTTATCTGTCGGTATGGCACTCCGAAAGGATTATCACGATAACGGTTCCAATCTCAACAACAAGATGATCACCGAACTCGACGCAGCTCAAGATCAAACATCACAACTCTTCTCCATATCGGCCTAAGATGAATGGCGCATGGAAGCCGCCAATAAGAACATTAAGAAGATTATAGAAAATGACGGTGACTTACAAAGATTGGCATGAGATGTTACCATTCGCTCTTCATGGTTATCGCACTTCAGCGCGAACATCAAGGGCAACCCCTCTCTCTTGTATACGGTATGGAAGCCGTCTTACCCATCGAGGTTCGGATACCCTCAACCGAGTTCTCCGAGGCGAGAGTTGAAGACGATTGGGTTCGAACGCTTGACCGATTAACTTGATCGATGAGAAGCGACTCGCGTCCATCCGCCATGGATGATTTATCGAAACGAATGATCGAGCATTTAACAAGAAGGTCAAGCACCGAGTCTACCAAGTTGGTGATCTAGTAGTCAAGCGCATCATTCTTCCACAAGGTGATCCCAGGGGCAAATGGACTCCCACTTATGAGGGACCGTTTGTAGTCAAGACAGTGTTTTCCGGTGGAGCTATGATACTTAGCACCATGGATGGCGAGGACTTCCCACCGTGAACGCAGACATAGTCAAAAATACTACGCATAAAGAGACCCGCTAGGTCGGTCGCCTAGGCAAAAATAAGGGCATCTGGCGAACCAAAATGGTTCGGGCAAAAGTTAAGGATATATACAAAACATGTACACCGCAAGTCGAAAACCGAAAAGGCGGCTTGGGCAAAAAGGGTCAGAAAAACACGAAAGGCGGTCTAGGCAAAAGTTAGGGATTTAAGCGTCGACTATGTCTCTTCCATCACCGCTCCATTATTATCGATTCAAGATTCAAATGGCGAAGATCGTCTACTCACTTTCTCGACAAGGAGATGAGATAGTTGAAATATATGAGTACTAGCATAGTTGGAACTTAACGAGATTGTTTCGCATAGCTTTTACCTTTCTTGTGTACAAACTACTTGGCCATACGCCACCTTTCAAATAAACGCAAAATTCTTTCTCTTTACAATTTCCATTGTTTGTCGTTTGCAATAAGTCCAACGTTTGCTTTGAATGACTATCGCATTTGACAATAAGAATCTAATCACAAACATACGAAAAGTGAACATTCAAAAGTACTTACTGTTCCGTGAATTGGGATGACGAAAAGTCAACGAATAGTTCCCCACAAGAGCATAAAGGTGTCACCCACAACACACCTTCCCAAGTATAAGGGAATCCATGAGCAGCGATTCCACTCAACCAAGCAACGTTACATCGCCTCAGCGGAACACTTCATCCCGTGGATATTTCTCAATCCTCCCTTCTCCCCAGCAGTATCCGGACTCGAAACTTGGTCGATAGTGCATCGGAGGAAGCATACACCTTTATTCCCGAGATTACAACGGACTCCGACTCTTCAAGCCCGGTCTCGGAACCATCAAATGCTCTCCATGAGATCTACACTCGTGAATCCCAAGAAAGCGTCTCTTAAATTTTCTCACAGGATCTACATACAAGGTCCTCAACAGATCGCCTCCCGGCTCTCAGGGTCTATGAGATCTCCAACAACGAGCTTCTCAAATCTCTACCTTCCTCAACAGATCTAGGCCCAAGACTTGGTCGATAGTGCATCGGAAGAATCCAGAAATCTTCCTCCTCCTTCAAAGTAGGGACTTCCACCTACTCTATTCCCAGTGCGGTCGAAATCTTCAAGCAATATCCGCATCTTCTTCAAGATGGATATGTTTTGAAATATCACAACATTCATCATTCATACATTACTCATAAAGTCATAATTCATGCATAAGTCATTCATATACAGTCATGCATCATACTTTGCATAAGACTAACAAATATTCTATCAAAGTTTCTCTTGTTTTCTCAAAAGCAGTACCACCTCGACGCAAACAGTCCAGATTAAGCCCGAGCCGACGGAAAACTATCTAAAGACCGCCGCAAACAGGCCCGATTAAGCCCCGAGCCGACGGAAAACTATCGAAGACCGCCTCCGACCGGTCCAGATTAAGCCCGAGCCGACGGAAAACTATCCGAAGACCACCTCGGTTATCCTCCGATAATGAGCAATGGATCAACACCGATGCACAACAGGAAGCTATCCACGTTCGCCAACTACAATCTCTCTCGAGTAATCAAAGATTTATTCGATTATCAACAAGAACTCAGAGTCTAGCGACGACTCGGCCTTGGATGGCATCTTAAGCCCATCTCCGACTATTTGTCAACATCTCTTCACTATCGAATCTGCATATATGGTTAAAAATCAATACGGACCAATAACTTCATTTAAAGTGAACACGAAGTCTAACGTCGACTCCTTCGGATGGCATCTTAAGCCCATCTCCTCTCCATTCCAAGAACATCTACGAGTCTAAACGTCGACTCACCCTCCAAAGATCGACCTTTCTAGATGGCATCTTAAGCCCATCTCGCCGCTCTCCTATTAACAACCTCGAGTCTAGCGTCGACTCGCTCCCAATAAGTCTCCAACTTCTCCAAATGGCATCGAAGCCCATTCCCGCATCATCCACCAACGGCGCAAAATTTGTATTTCGGTGTTCAATCATCTTCTACCTCCGTCACGAAGACAAGCATGTCAATCTAACCCTTCCAGACAAGAAGATTGAGCAGGGCAGCTGTCATACCCCAAAATTTGCCCTCCATCTACTCAAGAGATCTCATCCATACTCAAGGATTCCTCAAGAGTTGATCAGACAAACTCTCTCCTAGACAATCAACCCAAACTAGGGTTTGGTATCTCTCAAGTCAAGATGGATTTCCAACATCTCCAATGACCTTCATGCTTCCTCATATGCTTCAAAGATTCTCCATGTCAAGTTTCAAGCCTCACAAGTCAAGTTTCCTCGATAATTGTTCGGATGGTTGAAAATCGTGTATTGGACAAAAGTCAACGTGGTCAACATACCAAAACTTCGATTTTTGGTCAACATCCTCATTTTGAAGTTACATTCATCATTTGATCAAGGGTTGATCATGATTCATCAAGAAAACTCAAGATTTGCCCAAAAGTCAAACTTTCTAAATTAGGGTTTCTAGATGAAAAGTCAATGAACTTTGGTGATCATAACTTTCTCATGCTTTCTCGAAATTTTTCCACCACCTCTTGTTTTGAAGGAAATTCAATTCTCTACAACTTCATGTCTCACAAGAATGTCCAAAAATGCTTCATTTGAGAGGTATAGTTCAAAACATTACAGTCATTTTCAAAGTCAACAAAAGTCAACTTTTGTTTTGAAGATATTTTGAGCATGGTAACTCCAATTGAGATGAGACCAAAGACATTGGTTAGAGGACTCTTAGAGCTTTCCAAAAGTCCAAGAACACTCAAAATGTGGAAAATTGAGCAAGATACACTATTCGAAGTTGGGAATTTTGACATTGCACAAAAGGACATATTGGTCAAATTGCAAAATTTTCCAAATGGGCCTATAATCTTTTGATCCAAACTTGTTCATGATGCTATTCTTGACCCATAAATGCTTGACCTTGGTTATTTTCTATTTTTATGATTTATATTTGAATTTTATAACATTTAATTCAAAAATAAATTATATAAAATATGAAAATTAAACATTTTCTCAAAAGGAATGATTTTATATCTTTCTAAATGTCCAAGAAGGCCCATGACCCTTACCAAATTCGTGATAGCCTTGCATTCATGAGAAAATCATATATTTTTCAATATTTGATTTTATTTTAAATGGAAATATTTGCACATTCAAGAAGCAATCTTTTTTCACTCCTTTTGCCATCCAAATTTCTTCTATAAATTGCCAGCAATACACACAAGCCTGAGGACGAAACCCTAGCTCAAGCCAAACCCTTATTTTGTCAAAATTTTCCAAGAATCTTTGAAATTCGAATTTCAATTTCCGAGTTTTAGCCTCCAAACATCATTCCATCGTGCTCGGGAGGTAAGTTTGAGTAAGTACACTCATTCCATGGTTTAAAACAAGCCGGATCGATGCATACATGATCATACATATTCAAAACTTTTGATTTTTACATTTTATTCATCTGCGCGTTTTAATCAATTCTAATGTTTTTATTGTGTTCATGAGGCTTTATATGATTGATCTGGGTCATCGTTGCATAACTTGAACGAAATCCAATTTGCCATGTTTAGGGTTCGTGGATGAGCTTGAACCGATAGCTAGAGGCATTTTAATCAAACGACACCACCATTGGACTCGGAAGGGTCGATTTAGGGGGGGTAGGACCCTCCTCTTCCATTTATTTTACGTGTTTCGCAGGTTTCAATTTTGGAGTCGCCGGAGAAGACGACCGGAGCTAGGGCTCCGGCGTCGTTGACCAGAGAAGACCGGTGGAAGCTTGCGAAGACTCAATGATTCGTCCATTCAAAACAATTGGGGCCATCGTGTTGATTTTTTCAAAATATCACCGACGTCATCACTTATATTGATTTGTTTCCTTTCTCAAACACCAAGTGCATCATGGCGTAGTGGTCGATCTTGGTTTTAAGGTTTGAAGGGATGTCTCTCGATTCTGGTTCGACATAACCTTTTCCTTTTTCCAAAACTTGCATTATTTTCTATGTTTTCATATTTTTTTAATATTTTCTCTTATTTTAATTCTTTTCACAATTTTATTTCTGCATTAAAAAATTACAAAAATATAATTTTCTTTTCACATTATTTTTCTAAAAACCTTTATTTTATTTAATAAATTAAAAAATATAATTTTGCATGCATATTTATTTTGTTTTATTTTGCATTTAAATCATTATAAATTGCATTTTAATTACTAAATCTTTTCCACAAAATCCCAAAAAATTATTTTAACTTATTTATCTTATTTCCAGCATGCATAAATTTTCTCATATTTAAAATTGCATTTTTTCTAACATTTTCTCTTATTTCAATTTCATCATATTTCCCGATTTTCTTATTCTTTCACAGGTTGCTCCGATTCGGACGTTTTTTTTCTCTTATCATTCTATTTTTCCAATAATGTAATTGTTCATGGGTTGTAATAGTTAATTAGGCTTTTATTTTCCGCATTTTCTGATTATGTATCTGCCCCAAAGCCATGTAATAGCGTAGGATTTACCTTTCCGCACCTTTACATTCCGCATTTTACTTTCCGCACCCTTATCAACTGCTAGTAATTAGGCGTGCATGGCAAGATAATAATTGGACATAGCTCACACTAATTTCAAGATAAAATATCTGAAATCAACACACTTCTTTCACACACGCACCCCTTAGGGTAATTCTCTCTCGATGCCTTTCGATTTCAAAATGGTCATGTCCCTCGAACGTAGAGGTATTCTAGCACCGTTGCCTTCCAAACAAATCATCATAGTCCCTTCGATACAAAGATCATAGACCCACGATATCGCCTCCGAATACATGATCTTGACCCTCGATTGTTGCCTACGAAAAATGATGATAGTCCCTTCGAATGTGCTAGGATACTTCCTACAAGTTGCTTTCAATGACCATCCGATGTCCCTTCGAATGTCCCGCTTACATCCAACGAATGGAGCTACCTACTAACTAATGGTATGGCTAGCGCTATTCTAAAGGAATGTAGAAGTACAACAAAATGACCAATTCTGAGTGGGTAAAAAAGTCTTTTAGTTGCTTGCTCAAAACAAATGCTTTTCACACCACACACTCTTTTTCAAAGTTCAAATTCTCTTTCAAAAACAAAACATTTCCGAACACTTTGTATACACTCCTACATGAGTCATTACAAAGTCAAAGCGAAATGCCTTTTTCAAAACATTTTTTGTCAAACACACAGAAAGCAATTTTAAAAAGTTATCTAAGAGCAACTAAGAGCCCGTAGAATAAACTGCGGATGGAAAGGGGTGCTAATACCTTCCCTTTTCATAACCATTCTCCCGAACTCAGAATCTAACGAAGGTCTTTTTCTGTTACTTTTACCTTCCCTTAATTGGATAAAAATAAAAGTCGGTGGCGACTCTTGCTATCCGCACATTTGGATACAAAAATCCTACAAAGTCAGTTCACCGTATCACAGGGTGTATGGAGTAAAAAGCTCTACTAAATCCTAATTAATTTATTTCTATTATTTGGCAAATAAAAAGGAATAAATAAAGGAAGTGAGGAATAAGAGAAGGATTGGAGAAAATTAGGATTCATACTACGTGAAATTGGAAAAGAGAAGAGAAAGAGGAGAAAAAGCCAAACACCGAGAATTCGAAGATTCATCGCGAGGTAAGGGGGATTGAATCTGATTATTATGCCTTATAGGTTTTGATGATCAATAGAACGAATCGATCCGTTAGGAATCTCGAATTAGGATAATTGAGCGTGCCTTAACGTTATAATCCGATGTAAAATCATGATTGGAACAGTTATGAATGATTAATCTATGTAAGATGAATATAGGTTAATTAGAAACCAAATTTTATGGTCAATTGGATGTAAAAACGTAGTAATTAATTCTGTTTTATGGTGATATGAAGTTTGGTGATGATTGCAATTAATGGGAATTCGTAACAGTGAATAAAATTTGAACTTTTAGTAAAAAGTAGCAGTATGGATCGACACATACTGTTATGTATCGATGCAAGCAGAAAGAAATTTGAAAACCAGAAGCTGGAACACAGCTTGCATCGACACAAAACCCTTTGTATCGATCCATAGGCAATTTTTGGGAGTTATGCATCGATGCAAGAATGCTATGCATCGACCCATAGGAGGAATTTTTAGGCTATGCATCGACACAAGATGCGTATGTGTCGACACATACTGAGTCAAATTTTAAAAATGCAAATTTTTTGTATGTATGCATCGATGCATACGAAGCATGTGTCGACACATGCTGTTTATGTATTGATGCATAGGCTTATGCATCGATACATGGTGTACATAACAGAACATGATTTTTCTGAAACGATTTCGGTCATATCTTTTCAACCGTAACTCCGATTTAGGCATAGTTGGTATCGTTGGAAAGCTTAGAACGAGTACTATCTGTTAATACCATTTTCAAAACCAGTAATTGAAATCTGGAGGAATTAATATGGTTTCCGTAGTGAGAATACGTTGTAATTTTATGGTTAATCGTTACGCGTAACTGCTGTATGTTGATTCCATGTATTGTGATTAATGTTATATATGCATGATTGTATTGATATTATGTGTTGTTGCTGATGTTGTATATTCATGATGCTTGTTGATATCATGAGTTGTTGTTGTTGTATATACCGGTGATAGTCTTACTAATTGAAGAGCAAGCGTTTGGCATATTTATGCCTTGTGATAATTTGTTTCATGATTATGTTGTACCTGTTATCCATTATGATTGAGTTGTTATCATGTGATATATTGGTGTTGACATTGTGAGGGATTATGTTGTGATCATATTCCGTGGATTGAATATTGCATGCTTTTATTGTGCATGCATAAGCATTCTGGTGATGGTTCATCCCATTGTGTGGAATTGGACTTGCAGAGCCAATAACCGTACCCAGTGGATAGTGGTGGTGAGGCTAGATTCTTGACCCAGTGATGTATGGGCGAATCAGTGATTGACGCTGTTTTCCGAGTGTAAGCGGAACAGGGTGTGGATTTGGTCCACGTTTGGTACCACATGCATTTGAGTCTGCATTGCATATGTAATTATAACATGTTAGGATGGTTTCTAGTGTTATAATTGCATTGATTGTTGCTGTATGCATAATGATTTGGGTGTTTGTATTTTGATGATGTTAATAAGGGTGAAATAACGAATTGGTTGTTTTATTGTGTTAAAGAAATGTATAATGCATTTTAATCTTGATAAAATCTCACCCTTACTTTAATGATTTCAGATTGAGGAGTATAGCTGCTCGAGAAATTGGTGAGGACAGCTTTTAGAGTTGTGCTATTAGATAATCCGTGTGTCAGTGTCATGCTCTGATAGTTGTAACACTGGGGAACGTTTGATTGGGATTTTATGGATTTAAAACGGTGTTTTGGTTTATGTTGGGAATTATTGATGGAATTATTCAATTTTATGTAATAATTTCCATTGTTTAAATATAATTTTTGGTTTGTTTTATTTTAATGAGTTCTTCAGAAAGGCATGATGACTGTTTTTGGTATTTGAATTAATTAAATTGTGACGCCTCTTGTTATGTGTTTAAAACTCTGATTAATTATATAAATCGAGGGTAAATTATAAGGGGTGTTACACATCCCATGTTTTGTTGAAAGTTTTAATTACTCAGATTTTTAATATAATTTTTTGGTAGCATTTGGGGTGTTATAATGTTACATTATAAAGGTGATGGATTCTGTTTGATATGCTTCATTTGATTATAGTATCAGAGGCCTATTTAGTTACCTGCTTGTGAATTTAATTGTGTCTAAGGCCTATTATATTACCTCCTTGTGAGTTCTTTTGTGCCTATGATGAAAATTAATTTTGGGGTCAAACATGTTGTCTTGTGAATTATTCTGAGGCCAATATTGTTACCTTATACTCTAATTGATCCAATAGGTATAAGATGATCTTCATCAAAAGAGTATATCCCTTCTTGTATCCAAATCCTACTTAAGCAACTGCCGATGAACAAGAGTTGTCAACCAACTTAAGTTCTTTCTTCCAATTGTATCAAGATACCTTCGAAACCGATGATGAGATTTCCCCTACTGTATCTAAAAATCCAGAAGTAGGATCTACTTATGGATTGTGAAGGAAGAGTTTAGAGAGGTTTTTAGAAACTGTTGTGGGTAATAATAATTTAAAGTCTGATATTGAATTATATTTGAGGAGCCTTCCTTGAAAGTTCCCTATAAAGTTAGATTTGATGTTTTAACAAGGTGGATGGGGAATAAAGCCAAGTATTATGTTCTTAGTAAATTGTCAAAGGATATCCTAATTGTTCCAGCTATTGTTGCTTCAGAAACAACTTTTAGTATTGAGAAAAGGGTTATTGATCTGAAATGATCATCTATGAAAACTGAGACAGTTGAAATAATACTTTGTGGAGGTGATTGGGTGAAGGAGAAATATGAGATTGAAAAGGGATGCACTGCTAGTATTGTAATTAAATTTTTCATCTCTTTTTTAATTTAATATGTATATTGCTTAATATTCTATCTCACTAATACATTTCCATTTGTAGCTTAAGGAACCACAAGATGAACCTTTGACATATCATTTTGGTGAAGATCCAAGCGCCGCTTCTTCTACAACAACAACTTTAAGATTTGTATTTGCAATGCCAGTGATAAGTTTGTTATGAGGCATCATTAATATAAGGCAAAATACTCTTTTTGGTCCCTTAAGTTTACCTCGGGGCACATTCTGGTTCCTTATCTTTAAAAAATTCCAAAGTGGTCCTTTAATTGTTTCAAAAGGTTCACGTTAGTCTTTTCCGTCCATTTTTTACTAACGGCATCAACTTTTGCTTGGGTGGCATATGACGTGGCGTTGATGTTATACATGTGGCATGTGAATTTGTTAAATATCCAAAAAAATTCTAAAAATTATTGTCTTTGTCAAGATTCGAACACAGATACACTTAATTGTAAGAGAAATAACTTACCACTACATCACTTTGTAATTGATACTTAACTTCTCATTCAAATATATTATCAAAAAAAATGCAGAAGAAAGAACACCAACATGAACCCTAAAACCCCAAATTCAGTTTCATAAATGGTTTTTTTTCTACAGTAGTAGATGTGTGCAGTTATCGTGTTGCTGTTGAAATTGAAAGAATACAACGTTGAACTCAAATAACCGAAATCCCTGTACGCAATACCTAAGCTAAGCTTAAATCATCACAAATACACAACAAAAAATGACACCAAAGTAAAATCATAAGCAAAGCTTTTCTACTAATGAAATGTTTATTAATCCCAATGCCACAACAAAAGTGAAGCAAATTTAAATCACAAATTCAGAAACTCAAAACCAAATTTGTTCTATAACATATTAATATCAAAGATTCACAACATTGAAGAAAACTCACATAACTCAGACCTCGTTGAACTTCCTGATCCTTGACTTTCTGTTTCGTTTCATTACCAGAAACACACTTCACAGAGAAATCATTTATTCTCCTAAAGTCCAGACTCCAGAACGGTACTTGATAACATTCGTTCAGAAGAACAACGACGACGTTCTGTAATTGATGAATCTGTAAAAAGAGCCACGGCGGGGAACAAATTTGGTTACGACGGTGTAGTTTGGATGAAACCGCATTGTCGTGTGAAGCAACTCGATTTTCAAAAATCCTTTTAATTCTCGAAAACAGTGAAATCGCCACCTAATTTTATTTATTCCAAAAGGAACGGGAAAATATAGATAAAACCCCAAAGAAACGGATAAGACGGTCTACGACCAAAAATTGGAATCGGGAGTCGGTTATGTAAGGGGAAGGTATTAGCACCCCTTACATCCATCGTACTCGATGGGACCCGTTTAGTTCTACGTGTGTGTATATATTCTCTAATCTCTAAGTTATAAAGGAATGAGATTTGATTATTATTATTTTGAGTTTGGCACGGTTTCGGAACCGCGGGCCTACATATTCCCTTGTGCAATGGGAAAGTCAAAACTCTGTAGTTCCTCTTAAAAAGGTTTGAAATTGGTTGCATTGATTTTATCTGAAAAATCGTGCGTGCGTTTAGACGTTTCAAATGCTTTGAACTAGGACTTGTTTTGTTTGTTTGAAAAGCTTAAGTCCTCGTTCGTTTTTGAAACGACTATTGCACCCTCTTTATCTGAAAAGAGTTTTAAAGATCGCATATGAGCGATAAAAAGAGTTTGAGTGAGTTGAGTTGTTTTTATGTGGGAGACAAGTATTGGACCATAAGCGTTGAACGGCTAACGCCCCAATTACTTGGATGAGTGGACAGAAGCATCCGAATCATCTTTTTCTACCCAAAAGTTTTGTTTAAGAAAAGGTGAAGTGAAGCATGGTTCACGTTGATTAATTCAATTAAGACACCAAACATACGGTCGAGGGTCGATACTGGACTGACTACCATATGTCTGGGAGGAGGGAGAAATAGAGTATTTATGAAATTGTTTTGAAAAGCAACTCGACGTTGGATCGAGGTTTAGAACTTTAAATTATGAAAGCATTCTGATGCGCGTGCTGAGAGAAAATGGAAGCGGGTTATGGTTAATCAAGTATATGGACTTAATTAATCTCGTGAGGATAGGTGCTCCTCTCCCCAACCATGAGACCCTGGTGCATGGTAATTGGTGTAGACCAATGTTATTTTCAGGTTATGATCGATTAAAGCAACAAGGGCTTTAACCAATCTCGTGAGGATGGCCATGCCCATCCCCAACCATGAGACCCTTTAAGAAATCGGTATGAGCCAATCAGATGAAATCGAATTGATTTTAATTTTAGTTGTGTGCAACGTGTACATTGGTGAATAGATACTGAATGAGTAAATAAACAGGCAAAATACCATACAATACAATCGGAAATTTAAATAATTATTAGAGATGATCTTTTCTGTTTGATGAAAAATCGGCTAATAGTTTAATCGATAAGTCATCAAACAAAAACTATCAGATCCAACAATTATTTATTACATCGCAACAAAAATATTATTTACGATAAAATAAATCAATTGCAATAGATAAAAAATTTAGAAATAGCCCGATTGTCTTGATTCTGAATGGAGTATGGAAGGAAAACCATCTGAACTTTGGTTGGTCAAAAATACCTCCACGTGCTGGTGAACCGGATGCGATGATTTCACTCCAAAATAAACCGATTGTTCCAAAAATGGCAAAATTACACCACACAATAAGCTAATACTAATATTTTTGTCAAAAAATTATTTTATAATAACAAAAAGAAGACAAAAATAGATTTTCTTAAAAAAACAAGGTGGTGACACTTGTCACCACCAAATTTTATATAAAAGAAATTTTAGGAGAAGAAAAAGAAAATAAGATAATTTGTTTTTGTATTTTTGTTATTTGTTTGAAAAGAAGTAAAAATAAAAAGAAAAGAGTTGTTGTCTGGTGAATCAACAAAACTCATTCTCATTTTCTTTCTCACGCGTTATCCTGGGTTTCGTTCTCTCGCGTTTCCTCTCCCGGATTCCTCACCGCGACTGTCTCTCTCGATCGCGAGGTTCCTGGGTTTCTCACCGGTCTCTCTCGCTCTCGTTGTGATTTCTCGACCCTCATCGGTCTCTCTCTCTCGCCGTGACTCGTTATCTCTCCGTCGCGATCGTTACTCCTACTCTCTCTCATCGCGACCGTTTGCATGCTTCAATTTCTTGAGTATTTGTTTTGATTATTGTGATTTTCGTGTTTGATATGGTTATGAATGAAAAGAAGAAGGATGGCGATAGAGATCGCAACCTCTTCACAAATCCCGGTATTACCTTTCCTGAACTTCTCTTCTTTCTCGCTTCGGAATGTAATTTCTGAGAAAAAACTATATCTGAAGGTTGTTAGGTTGGGAAGATGATGTTTTGCTGTTTATGTTTCATTGAATATGTTTCGTTTTGTTTTGAAACGTGTCGAGATTTTTGTGTTGGTTTTTGGCTGATGAGAATGGATACTATGCTTTGATTTTCTGGGTTTTGTTTTGTTGCTGGTTCTTGATTTTCTGGGTTCGGTTTTGGAAAGGGTTGCTTTGGTTTTCAGAGATTTTCTTTTGTGTTGAATGAACTGGTTTGTGTGATAAGAATGGATGCACGCTTGGGTTTTGGATTTTTTGTGTTGGTTTGAACAGGCAAATACTACACTTCTTCTGGGTTTGAAACAAAACTTCCTTTTTTCTCTCTTTTGGGATTCGAAAATGAACTGTCTGTGTTTCTATGTTCTGAACCAAATGTTATATCTTTTTCTCTTTAGTCCTCCTCTGAACCAGTATGGCTTGACAGATCTTTTGAACAGATATTACACTTGTGTCATCTTTTTTTTTTCCCTGTCGCTTGTGCTAGTTGCCTATGCTTTATGGTTTAGAACCATGTTGAAATGATGAACTTTCATGTTCTGCTTTTGACTTTGTTGCTCATGGCCATGCCGCTTACTCGCTCGAATCTTGACTTTTGTGGCTTAAATTCTTGGGCTCAATGTATCTTTGATGATGCCTTTTTTCGAATTTTACGCAATTGTCCTACGCCTCTTCTTTTCCTCTGACTTCTCAACTGTTCCAGTTACTTCTTGATACATGTTGGCCTTGTAACTGACTTTTATCTTGCTTCTTACTGCTGTTGGAATATTATATTGTGAAATGATTTATGCTTGCCTTTAGATACAAGTCATGAACTGATTATATATCATATATGATGCTGTAGGAGTCATTTGAACCGATATACGCTTGATGTCCGGGATTTTAAATTGTTGCCTGTACTGCTGCCCGGAAAATGTCGCTTCATTTTGTTCGTTGTATGCTTATCCGTATGCTTGTCGTATGCTGCCCGAGTTCTATGCTATGATGAATACTGAGCGAGTTTTGTTTGTGAACTGAATTGAATCACGATTTGCAAACAAAATTAATTTCCGCCGATGATTAATCTTCAAACGAGATTCTGAGGCTTTAGCGATAAAACCTGATTCCTGCCAAACGCCTAGTGATGAGTCCTCGACAAAAACATAATCTTTTTTATACTTTCTCGCATTTTGTTTATGTTATGTTTATGCTTCTAATTTGTGCCTGTTTCTTGTTTCATGTGACGGAATTGGCAAGCTTGAAAGGAAAATGGCAACATTTGAAGAACATGGACAAAGCAAAAGATAGGAGAGCTTGAAGAGAAGATGGCGATGATTCGAAGACAAAATTTTTGTAGTTTAGGCATCGATTCTTTAAGAGAATTTGAATTGTAACTTAAACTTAGGATTGAAATTGTAAGAAATTTCAAACATTTTGGTGAACTTGTGAACTTCCAAATTTGTAACACTCTTGTACCAAAGTTTGGTAAATTGAATGAAAACAAACTTGGTTCGAATGCTTCCTTAATTCTTGAATTGCATAATGTAATCATCCCAATTTGACCATCTTTTGAAATGTTGATGAAATGTTGATGAAACGGTCCTTGCATTGACCTTTGAACAAAACAAATCTTGGCGAAAATTTCCAAAACTTGTAAAACTTTGAATGGACTCGTAACGCGTTTTTTAGAACACTTGAATAAGATCCGCATTTGAAAAGTGTTCAAAATTCAACTTGTCAATGTTGGTGCAAACTTAGGACTTAGAATTTGAATTTAATAATTCGAACATTTGAGTTGCCATAAAAAATTCAAATAATTCTATCTTGCCTAGTTTCACAAATAGAATTCAAAATTTCCTTTGAACTCCAACTTGTGATCCATCTGCTACATCATAAACCAACAGTCCAATTGGCTCGAGAACTTGAACTTCCTTTTGGGCTTTAGGAAATTGCAATTGTGCACTGGAATTCGGATGGATTTGCACAAAACACAATCCTCGTACCTTGACAAATCATTCGTTTCAAATAATCTGGGTGGATACAAGAGAAAGGAACATGAACCAATATTTCAAGAAAGATTATGGAAAGGAGGGTAAATTTTGGGGTGCGACATCGTGGAAGCCATAATTGAAATTGAACCTTCTCTCTCACTCACTCACACACTCACGAGAGCTTTGATTGTTTGTATTTTGCCTCTTCTCTCTATAATAGAGGTGGTGTTTATATTCTACATTGGACTCTTACTAGTGTTGAAAGCTTCTCAAATTTGCATAGTATAACAAACAATGGCCAGCTAATATTAGCAAACGTTTAATGAAAACTTGAAGCAGTTGATTAATGAAAGTGTTTTCTATTTATAAAAACTTAAATACAATAATAATTAACAATTGTGAAGTGGCTTAGTGGTAAGAGTGTTTCTCTTCTATCAAAATTGCATGGGTTCAAATCTTGGCTCCAACACAATTTTTTAGAATTTTTCTAGGAATTTAATGAACAAGTTTTTTGAGTTGGTTTTATAATACAATGTGAAATGATACGATGTGAATTTAGTATCAAAATTATGAACAATATTATGTTAGAAATTCTATTATTTAGTTTTTCAAACAATTTGGAAACTCTAATTTTGAATTAAACACGTTGGTAATTATGAAGTTTATTCTTTTGTTAATATTTCGGTGGTCCGGTGACCCGACCGAAAATTATCGAACTGGTCTCGATTATCATAAGGTAAGTAATTTAAATTCGGTCTGATTTCGATTTATCCGAACATACCGAACCGGTTTCAGGTCAAAATAAAATCCATCACTATTATGGTTCGAGTTTAATTTACTCGATTAGAGTTTCGATTAACTCCTCAGAAGTCTACATACCTGTACTGATCCGGACTGAAAACAACCCTAATTATAAATACACCTTCCACTATTTCACTATAAGACAAATTCAAAATTTGTTACAACTTTCATTGTAACCAACAATACTTAAATAAAAGTTCACCCTGAATCTATTTTATATATATATATATATATATATATATATATATATATATATATATATATATATATATATATATATATATATATATATATATATATATAATTAAAATTCATTTTATATATAACAATTTTTAATAAAATAACATTTATATATTAAACTATTAAAAGTATTATTACAATTTTTTGTTATTTTTATTTTTATTGATATTTCATTTATAATTTTTATTTATTCCAATGAAATGCCTATCGTAGGTTACTTTTATCTTTTGTAAGTATAGGCTATATGGAATTTGAGAGTTTTTTAAAAAATAAAATAAATAAATTGCAATAAATATCATACTCATGTTGCAAACAAACAACTCAGAGCATTACAAAACCTGTCCAAATTCAATGTAACACAAAGTACATCATAGTATTCAATTTTTGTTACATTTGCATCACATAGACCATTCTGTCACCAACATCATTGGTTCGATCAAACAAACAACCATGGGCGATTTAAACATAAACCAGCCAGATTCAGCTTTTATTCAATCCCCACAACACAGACCAAAATCCTCAATAATCATTGCTCAAGGTATTCCTCTAATCGATCTCTCTCCCATAAACTACCAAGAGGAAACCATTACCACCAAAATCCCACTTTCAATCCAAGGCTTAGTCAAAGAAGTAGGTGAAGCATGTAAAGAGTGGGGGTTTTTCCAAGTGATTAATCACAAAGTACCTTTGGATAAACGTGAGAGAATTGAAGAATCTGCAAGGAAATTTTTTGGACTAAGTTTGGAAGAGAAGATTAAAGTGAGAAGAGATGAAGTTAACTTGCTTGGTTATTTTGAAGCAGAACATACCAAGAATGTTAGAGACTGGAAGGAAATTTATGATTTCAATGTTCAGCAACCCACTTTTGTACCACCTTCCCTTGAGCAAGATTTTCAGTTCAAATGGGAAAATCGTTGGCCTCAAAATCCTCCTGAGTTCAGGTATCTTAATATACATCATTTCACTAGATATATTTTGTACTCTTATTGATGTGTAATAGTTTAGTTTATGTTAGATTGAACGCATATGTATGATATTTATCCTATTGAATGTGAGTTTGATGTTAAGGCGTGTTTGATGTCTAACATATTGAATGTGTGTCGCATATCAACGCATTTGTGATATCTGTCATATTAAATGTGTTTTTGATGTCTGATGTCTGCCATATTGAATGTGTGTCTTATTAAATGTGAGTCTGACGTCTATTATATATTGAATGTGTGTCTGATGTCTAACATATGTGTAAGTGCGATACTAATATATGGAGTTACTTCTTGTTGTTAATACTAGAGAAGCATGCCAAGAATATGCAAAAGAAGTGGAGAAACTAGCATATAAATTGATGGAACTTATTGCAATGAGCTTAGGCTTAGTACCGAATAGGTTCCGTAACTTTTTCATACATAACACAAGCAATATAAGACTTAATCATTATCCACCTTGTCCTTACCCTCATCTAGCTCTTGGTCTTGGGCATCACAAAGACACTGGTGTCTTAACTGTGCTTGCTCAAGATGATGTTGGTGGTTTGCAAGTTAAGAGAAAATCAGATGGAGAGTGGATTCAAGTTAAGCCCATTTTCAATTCCTTCATCATCAATGTTGGTGACATGATTCAGGTACCTAACACTACCTCATTTTTCTCATCATCTTATTTTCTATTAAACAGAGACATAAACACAAACATTAGACATAAACACAAACATTAGACACAAACACAAACATCAGACACATATTTATTCATAAGTGTTTGTGCTACTTATTTTATTTGTTAGATTAGTTGTATTAGGAAGAACCGTTATTCGAGATTGATGTTGAACCAAGTAATGCAGGTTTGGAGCAATGATGGTTATGAGAGTGTAGAACACAGGGTTATGGTGAACTCCGAGAAGGATAGATTATCGATTCCGTTTTTTCTGAAACCGGCACTCTACACTGATGTGAAGCCATTGGATGAGTTGACAAACAATGGTAACCCTCCCAAATATTCACCAATAAATTGGGGGAAATTTCGCTCTGCAAGAATGCAAAGTAATTTTACTAAATCTAATGTTGATAACCTCCAAATTTATGATTTCAAACTTTCCTTGTAACTGAGTTAGAATTTACTAGTATGTATAGTAGACGTTATTGCAAATGTAAGCTTGAGGAGTTTATATATTTTATCATAAGATGATACCTTACAAGGAAAACTAAATTACGATATTTTAATTGAAATTCAAATGAGTTCTAAAGCTAGAGTATTAGAGATATTTTGCAACATTGTAATATTTAATAAATAGTCTTACAAAAACTTCATTTTTTTTTGGAGAAATGCTAACAATATACTCATTAATCAATAACATTAGGAAAAATTAAATATGTTTTTACTCCTTCGAAATTATTAATTTTATTTTTGATCAATATAAAAACTGACATGATTTAATCCTTACAAAATTATTATGCACGTAGTTTTAGTTTTTGTCGTTAAACTAATATGTATTTTTAAATGATTATTTTGCAAACATGTTTAGAACGTTATAAAAAGTTCTTCGAAAAAAAAGAACTCAAAATTTAATTTTTAAGTCGAAATTTTCATTGTTTTTATCAATATCTTTTAAAATTTAAAAAATTCATATTAATTTTTCTCATGTTAAAAAACTCTAAAATTTGCTAAATAAATATTTCATAGTATTATAAACATCTGCGAAAAAGTTGTTCAAAAATTTTAAAATTAAAGATTACATAGTTTTCAAAATTTTAAAAAATTATAGGAATTAAAACTGTTTGAATAAAAATTTTGTAGAGACCAAAATATATCATTTTTTAATAGAGAATAAAATTAAAAATTAAGATATTGATAGAACCAAAAACATATTAAACATATTTTAAAAAAATACAGAAAAAGTTCCAAATATCATATTTTAAACCGTTTTTAGGAATTTTAAATATTTTTTCTTTTATTTCAAGAATTGGGTATAGAGTGATTGATTATATAGTATTAGAGAATCTTTGATTAGGGGTGGATAAATTGTCGGTTTTGGGTGGTGTCAGACCAAAAATTTCAATTCGAGCCAAACCATTGTTGTCATCTAAAGATTCAATTATGTCCGTTTATAAATTTATTCTCGCGTATTGCAATTTTTCGATTAAGTCGTCTGGTTTTACCAGCTAGTTCGATTTATTATGAAAATTATGTATTACGGTCACCAGAGGACACAATTAACATTTGTAACTATAATTACTACCACCTCTAGCTCTAAACTTGAAATAAATTGTCACAAAATAGCTATCAATGTCCCAAAAACCCCAGTAAACTTGAGAAATAGGCTCTCCGTCTCACCTGTCCAAAGAGAATATATCCAACATAACCTAACCCAAGTAACTGATAAGACGCACCTCAATCAATGCACGAAACTAGAACCCAGTTACAACATGGTTCAATACTATGGAGCATTCATTACAACTTAACAACTAGGACAACAACTTGACAGTAATAGGCGTACTTTTCCCTTGTCAATAGCTGGCAGAAGCAAAGATGTTATAATAAATAAACACCATGCGACTGTATAAATGTCAAGATAAGTTGGGACAAAATCGACGTCTTTTCCACACTAAAAGACCACAAAGCAATACACTGAAACACCACAAAATAATAGTAGAGGGTTCATTATTACCTTAAGTCACTTATTCTTTATGGAAATCCACCAAAACTATGGAGAATTTCTAATCAATCTTGATTAACAAGATTCAATCGCACTAATTGAAATCTTTTGTTCTTTACTGGTAAACTAATGCGCTAACATTTTATTTTTATTTTTAAATTGAAACTTTAAGTTTATAACTACGGTTAAATCCTTAACTGTGGTGATACAGTCCAACTTTCTTGGGTTCGATCCTCAGCTCCCTCAAATAGTTTATCTCTTTTACTTTAATGCATGCATTTTCAATTATATTTATACATAATAAAAAATAAAAGGTTATCACTACGGCTATTTTCTACAACCGTTGTTACACATTGGTGATTCTTTGTATATATTAAACACTAAGTACTCATTCTTCCACAGATAAAAGAAACCAACCCTAACACCAATGTCGGCGGGAGGGAGAAAACAACCATAACACTAATTGTTTTTGTCCAGTCTGGTCTCAATGTCTCACTCCAAGGGTGTAAAATCTAGATCTGGAAATTTTTGTGCTTGTGACAATTGTATGGTTTTATTCCTATGCATGAGGGGTCAAAAATAAAGGAAGACTTTTTTGGAGATGTCCAAATTGGTAGCATTGTGAAACATGTAATTTGTTCATATGGAATGATGAACAAAATTTGAAGATGAGAGTACTATGATGCCAGAGTTGGAATCTATTGGATATTTGAAGGTTATGTATACAGATTCAAAAAAGAAGAACAAGAATTTGAAGAACAAACTGAATTAGGGTTTGAAATTTGAAAATGTTGTCTTATCTTATATCCTTTATGTTTAATAATTTCTATACTTTGTTATGAAATGTAATTGTTGAAGATGCAGTGGACTTGACAGGAATATGCAACTCGATCGCTTACGAGTAAATTCATTGCAATTTTTAATTATATATTTTGTAGTTTCAACTGATAGGTTAAGTTGAATGTTTAAGTTGAGTGTTTAAGAGACTTAAGTAGATTAAAACTTCATTACATAAGACTTTCATTACATGATCAAAAACTATAATCAAATCTAAATTCTCTCGCTGAGATAAAGTTAAACCAATAATAGTCATCCTCATCATCATTAAAATTGAAGAAAAAATCATCATTTTCCTTCTCAACCTTCTTGTTCTTGTTCTTGTTCTTCTTCTTCTTCTTCTTCTTCTTCTTCATCATCATCATCATCATCATCATCATATTATTATTATTATTATTATTATTATTATTATTATTATTATTATTATTATCCTATCCCTAAGAACTCTTATTAGTCTAAACACAATACCCTTTACAACAACATTTTGAATATGAGGATGGCTTGGCACAACTACACCGACATCTACAACAACATCTTGATTCTGAGTCTAGTTTGGCACCATAGGACTAGCCTCTACAACAACATCTTGATCCTGAGTCTAGTTTGGCACCACAACACCCTCTACAGCAACATTTGGATTCTCAACATTGTTGGTGGCTTGAGCAGGAGAACTCATTTTGATTCCTTTTCATGAAGTTATTTTTGTGTGTTTGGTTCTTTTGTTTTTATA
This sequence comes from Vicia sativa, assembly GCA_021764765.1. NCBI lineage: Eukaryota > Viridiplantae > Streptophyta > Magnoliopsida > Fabales > Fabaceae > Vicia > Vicia sativa. The sequence goes on along the minus strand of CM038795.1, from coordinate 53,267,573 downwards.
TTGTTCCATCTGATTTTTCATCTTCTTATCTTGATAGTATAATAACCAAAATGGCTAATAATTGTTTCTTTAATTCTATATGTTTTCTTTTCTCTTGGAAGTTTAAAAGATTGCATATCTTGAGATGTTCAAATTTTATAAGATATGATATCAATTAAAAAATGGTTTAGTGTTGATTCTAGTATAAAAATTTGACATTTATTCATATACTATATCACAATATTTATTATGAATAAAAGTTGTTATAAGGTGCACGCTTTCGAGATTACTACGATGGTCATTGGACTGTGATTGTAAGTACCACATATACTACCACATGTTAAACAACAACGCCTGGTCCCGCGTGGTTATATATTTTTCCCAACCGTTGTTAAAGGAAAGTGCTAGTGCACCATCTAGCATAAATATGTAACCAGATGTTGATTTTTTATCCTCAGCATCACTACACCAACCTTGAGTCGGTGTATCCCACTAAATTTCTTTATTTTCCTTTATCGAATGCAGGAAATAAAATGTCATAGTCGAGAGTTCCTTTTAGATGCCTTAGTATCCTCTTCGTCATTGCTAGATGTTTTAACTTTGGCTTATACATGAATATACTCACTATACATACATTGTATGCTAAGTTAGGATCGTGTGACAAAGTTATCTTAATGACCTAATAAGTCTTTTGTAGTGGGTTAGGCCTACATAATCTTCTTCCGAGTCTTTTGACATTTGCATTCTTGGTTCAGTAGGTTTCGAATTCAAGTTGAATTCTTCCATATAAAATCTCTTAAGTATTTACCTTGCATATCTTCTTTGATGCATCATAAAACCTCTACTGGTCTTGTGAAATTTGATCCCAAAGAAGTATGAAATGTCTCCCAGATCAGACATTTCAAATTCTTTGCTAATATCTCATTTGAAGTATATGATCTCTTTCTTGCAGCTACCTATTATTAACAAGTCATCGACACAGATACATAGAATAAGTAATTCACCCTTGCTTCTTCTTACATATACTCTGTGTTCGGTTGTACTTTTCATAAATTCCTTCTGCCTTAGAAAGCTATATATCTTCTCATTCCAAGCTCTTGGAGATTATTTAAGTTAATACAAGACATTATGTAGCGTGTACACCTTTCTTTCTTCATCATGCTTTACAAACCCAACTAGTTTTACAACAGAAAATTCTTCGTCTAAGGGTCCATTCTGGAATTCATATTTCATATCCATCTGACATATGTGTCAATTGTTCATTTAAGCCATACCAACAACCAACCAGATTGTTTCGATTCTAGCCACAAGTGCAAAGACTTCATCAAATTCAATTCCTTCTTTTTAAAGAAATACTTTCGCCATAAGTCTAGCATTATGTCAAGTTACTTCTCTTTTGGGATTTAACTTCACCTTGTATACCCACTTGACATCAATTGCCTTGTTTCCTTGAGGCAATTCGACAAGTGACCAAGTTTTGGTGACTTCGATGGACTAAATTTCCTCATTCATTACTTCCGTCCACTTTGAATCCTAAAATGCATAAGTTGCACTGACAATTTTGACATCTTTATAGAAAGCATAATGTACCTGTTCACCTTTATTATCGACCATATCATCTGATGTAATGACACATTTTTGAAAACTTGTAGACATGCGTCTTTTTCTTTGAGGTCTCTTTAGGCCTACATCACCTCTCATATATTCTTGTTGAACTTCTTCTCTTTTGACTTCAGTGGCTGGTTCTTCACATAAGATTCTCATTGGATCTTTCTTTACATTTTTGGTCTAATTCCATTCCTTAAGCTAATCTATATTTCTCACTATATTTTTCTTGTGTTGGCGACTCTCATCATTTTGTCTTTGATCAAAACTATAATTCTTTTTGATCAATTCCTCTATATTTAACAAATTTCTCTTCATGCATGGTATGTACAACACGTTGAAAATTACTGACCTTTTTCCATCTTTCCTCATAATCAGAACGTCACAATACCTTTAGCTGTTAGAGTATTGTAATTTGAAAACTTCACCATGTTCTTTATCTAGGGATTTATAATGAAAAACTAATCTTTCCTTCCAGACATGTGTGATGAGCATCTTGAATCCAAGTACCCCTGGTCCTGGAATCTATTTTTATCTCTTGTTGTGACCATCAACATCATCTATTCTTCTTCATGTTTTGCAAACTTTGCATTACTTTCTTGATTATTTTGTTTTTCTGTACAATCACTAGAGTAGTGAATATACTTTTGATAGTTGAAACACTAGATATGACTTTTGTCAGGGTTTCGACCACCACCTCTTCCTCTACCTATATCACCATCTCTTTTGTTACTTTGGTATGGTGGTGTTCTCCTAGATCGACCAATTTCCTTCCTATTGGGTTCGACTAATCTAATTGTTGTAGCCTCTTCTACCTATGTTGTTAAACCAATTCATTCGTCTTTCTTTTCTCTTGTTGATTGAGCTTGCAGAGCTACATCACTCTTCAAATTTCTTGTAGCTCTCTTAGTCATTTTTTGGTCATGATACTCAAGCCTCCTCTGAAGCTCTTCCTTTGTCAAGGTTGACTTGTCTTTCGAATCTTCTATAACGACTACCACGTGGTCAAACTTTGGAGCCAAAGATCTTTGCAACAATTGATCTTGTTGTTAACGCTTCTCCATATAATTTTATTTGATTCACTATTTTTATAACCATAGTGAAGAAATATGGTATACTCTCACTTTCTTCCATCTGAAGTAATTTATACGTTATTTTGTGAGTTTGTAACCTCACCTCTTTCACCTTTTCTGCACTTCCAAAGGACTTTTCAAGAATATCATAGGCTTCTTTTGTAGATTCTACATCACTCACATTTTCAAAGTTGTCTGGGCTCGGGCATTGATGAATTATAAAGTAAGCTTTATAATTCTTCTACTTTAATTCTTTGTGTGCCGCCTCTTCAGCTTCAAATGCATCTTCTTTAAGTGGTTCTGATTCTTCTTTCACAAGATCCCAAAGATCTTGAGAATAGAACACATACTTCATCTACTTGCACCAACTCTCATAGTTATCAACTTTTGTAATTGGAAGACTTCATGGAAAATGCTCATTCTGATGATTCATTTCCATTGTGATTTTCTTCCCACTATTCTCTCACGAGCTCTAGATACGGATGTTGGAAATCCACCAAAAATATGGATAATTTCTAATCAATCTTGATTAACAAGATTCAATCACACCAATTGAAATCTCTTGTTCTTCACTTTTAACTAGAGTGAATCAATCAACCTTGATTTCAAGTTAATTATGTATACATAATAAAAATGAAAAGAAAGAAAATTGAGAGAGAAAGAAGATTAGGGTTTGATGAAAATTGGGAAGAATTTCCTGTAGAGATTTCCTTTTCTTCCAAACTGTGATTTATTCAATATTGGAACTTGAAATTCTAGTATGAAAATATCAGATGTCCTATGAGATATCGAGACATTGATATCTGGTTGAAACACAATGGACAATAGAGAACACATCACAAATAAGGGTATAGAAAAATTAAAGGAACACACATAATTGATTACCCAGTTCGGTGCAACATCACCTACATTTGGAGGCTACCAAGCTAGGAAGGAAATCCATCACCCGTGCTATACTTCTACCTAGGAACTCCTAGATAAGAGACCCATCTTACTTCCTCTCGTTAACAAACAGTGACAAGAACACAGTTCAAAAGAATTAGAAGACAAACTTTAAAAACACACAATCACTCAATACTTAGAAGCTTAAGAGTGATTGACAATACTTACAACTCAACTAACTGCCCAACTCAAGCATAAAACAATGCAAGAGCGGCTCACAAGTAATGGAACACAAACCCTAATACTCAATAAAAATTACAATATGTTCCACACACGGATTAGGTTTGTAGCATTTTATTTATAGCAATCTTATGGACTAAATTGAGCTTTAAAAGCACAACATGACAGGAAAATAAAGTTACGGATAAATCTCCTCAACTATAGGACTTCAATCATTAATTTCCTAAATAATCTCCATAATTAGAAACTAAGAATACTCATTAAACTCAACTTGAATCTCTTCGTCCTTAAACTGAGCTCCACATAGGATAGCATAATATTCTGCATCTGTAAATCCTAAAACAATCCAAATGTCCAGCTGTACACAATCACAGTGTCGAATGATTCTGGATAGGACATCTTGTTCGACATGCTATAACATATTGATCAACATCTCTGATTCCTCCATCTTGGACACTACATAGGATTACTTAATATTCCCATAATATTCAAGAATTTAAATCACATGTATCCAAACTGTAAAAACTACAACAGACCTGATGACATACTCTTCTGGTTAGGACATCATATTCGACATGTTGAAACTGCAAGTTGAATCATCTTGTTCAACATGTTCCTCCAGTTGATATACCATGTTTCTGCTAAGTTAGTTTTACCAAACATAATGTCAATAAAAAATACAGAGAATTAACACAATTGTAATGAATTGATTATAAAATAGGGGTCACTCCCTCTACTTATAACTAGTAGGATACACGTGTGTCTGCATTGGTACTGATCAGATACCCACGCTTTTTAACAAATATAAATTATCGTTTGTAAAAATATTTGTATTATCAATCTTTCTTTCTTTTTTAATTATAAAAATATTTGTATTAATAATAGATTTTTTTCCATTAAAAAATATTTGTTTCAATATACTTTTCCCGTTTAAAAAATATTTTTATCAACAATACTCTTTTTACCATTTATAAAATATTTATATCAACATTATATCATTTTCCATTTATAAAAAAACCTTTTTCTAAACAAATCATTGTCAACCTTTTTGTGCTAATAATAAAATTATTCTCGTTGTAAAAACATAATTAAAAAAAATGATTTGGTAAAATAAAAAACTTAATTAAACACACCATAAAAAACATAATTGTCCTGTGCAGTCGCACATAATTTAGATTGGTAACCCGTGCGTTTGCACGTGTACTGATGTGTTACGCGCATTTGCTTAAGAAAATGAGTTTTAATATTTATTTATTTATATTCGAAGCATAAATATAATTTTTTCATATATACAAATATTTGGGTCAATCATATATTTTCTCGTATGTAATGATTAATTTTGTTCTGACATTATTTATAAAAATATTTAGATCAATATATTTTTCCATGCTATCTTAACTAATGTTGTATTTTAAATTTAAAAAAATCAAATTAAAAATAATATTAAAAATCATTTATATGAAAAATAATTTTTCTTGGTTGGATCCATACATTATTTTAAAGATAACTCGTGTGCATGGACGAATTTTTGTATGGTTACACGTGCGTTTCTACGAGTACTAATGTGTTACGAGCATGTGTCACTAAAATTAATAAGAATAAAAAAAAAAACAAGACAAATCTATTTAAGTAAGACAATTTTATATTTTTTTAAAGAAAAACATATTTTTATTTATATTTAGAGCATAAATATATATTTTCTGTATATAAAAATATTTTGATGAATCATATATTCTTTTTAAGATTCACTGATTAATTTAAAATAACATTTACCTTATAGTAACATATATAAGTGAAATGATTACATTAATAATATATAACCCACTTTTTCATTTATTATCTTAACAAATGTTGTATTTTAAATTAAAATTAATTTTAAATAAGACAAATAATATAAAAATAATATAATTTTTACGTGTTTGAACTCATACATTATTTTGAAATAACTCGTACGCTCACACGAATTTTGGTCTTGTTGCCCGTGCGTTAGCTCGAGTTCTGGTGTGTTACGTGCATTTGCTTCAAAAATATAATGAGAATGAAAAATCAAATAGACAAAATTATTTTTCATATATATATATATATATATATATATATATATATATATATATATATATATATATATATATATATATATATATATATAAGAAAACATATTTATTAATATTTGGATCAACCGTATATTTTCTCACATATAAATATTAATTTTGTTCTGTCATTATTTATTAAAATATTTGGATCAATATATTTTTTCTTGTATTATCTTAACAAATGTTTTACTTTAAATTAAAGAATAATTTCAAATTAAAAAAATAAGTAAGATTAATAATTTAAAAGTACAGAGTAACTTATATTATCATCAATACTTATCAAATTTTATCTTCACCTCACAACCATTTTCTTGATTAATCATCTTGAAAATATATCTTCATCCTCTTTAACTTTTCTTTATCACTAGAAAACACACATACGCAAATATCTTATCTCAATCTTTTTTCCCAAAAATTTACCCAATTTTTTTTAATGGGCCAGCTCGAAGCCCACTTGGCCCAACCCGACCCATGAAAACATAGGTCCGATGGACTGGGATAAAAAGATATAGTCGTGTTTTTAAAGGTAATTTATGCCCTGGTTCGCGCTAAATTATTGGGCTTATGGGCCGGTCGATGGGCCAGACCCATTTTGACTACTCCATATCTAACTAATAAAATGTGAAATAGTAGCTAAGTTGTGACAAATATTATATTCATGGGAAATATTAATGTCAACAACCAAATGAAAGAATGAGTTTTGTAATTTGCCCCAACAAAAGTGGATACTTTTTGGTATCTAATAGAAAAATCATGCCACAGAAAAATAGGTTCTTTCATATCTTAGATCATTTGATAAGGTTTTATCGTTACTGATATATAAGTGTTATTATAAAATCACTAATAACTGCAAATATTCAACAACAACAAAAAATGTAGCAAATCACCAACATGATAATCCAATATGTCTAATAACTATAAATATCTATAAATATGATCAATAATTATAAATATTTTATTTTATTGATTAAAGTATTAAAAAAAAAAGGTATAATAGTGATAGTGACCCTTGAAAATAAGTGAATTTCAATGATAAAATTTAAAGAAGTTGATAAATATTTTAAATATCATGAGTTTTAGTGATTGAAATAAGAGAATTTCAATGATAAAGTTTATAAAGAAATTGAAAGTTTTAGTGATAAAATTCATCAGAGTTGCATTACAAATTATAAAATGAGAAACGAGGATGTCAATCTTTCTATAATATGTCAACCTTTTAAAATCTTTGAATTTTTGGTGGAATGCAGTTTACAAATTATAAAATAAAAAACGATGATGTCTATCTTTCTAAAACATATAAACCCTTTGAATTATAAAAATGAAAATATTTTATTTGAAGTTCCCCCAACCTTTTCTGAGTCCCAGAACTCTAGCGTTGGGCGGTCAGAAATTTTCATCGATATACCTTAGTATTTCTTATGAACCATACCTAGGGTGTCCCTCTAGTGATAGCGGGCGATGTACGGGCGCTTTATCTGGCTAGACTACTTATCTCCGCCACTAGTCCCAACATCCACGACTTTTGAGGGGGTTTACTCTTGGACGACTCTTTTAATTCACTTTTTCCTTCTTTCACATATTTAGATAATCAACCTCTCTCAACCTGCCTCTCAATTGAATTTTTCAACTATATACAGTCGTCTGTATTATGGTTGTGGCCCATGTGAGGGTGGTACTACTTCATATTGTTCGTACAAGACGTCTCTCAGATGGTAAAGAGGGCTCTGATCCATCCTTTCCAAAACTCTGTGTTAGCACATACTTGGTAGATCTTTTCCCGTGACGCACTCAAAAATGTGTATTTGTGGTACCAACCATGCATTCCCCGGTAAAATTCATCCTTCTACAAATGAGACTTCTTCCTTGCCGGAAGGCTAAAATTGTTATTGATAGAGATTGGGTTGTCAAACTAGGTATTCAATTTTTTTCTCCAAGTTGATGTAAGATTGAGTGATGCTTAACATTTCCAAAGTGGTTCATACCCTTTCTCCCTAGCTTGACTGCATGTGTGATCTCGAAGAAGGTTTTACTTTAATATGTAGCACTTAAGGTATTCTTTGGATCCCTCTACTTCCACGACTATTTGTGTGAACCGACTTATGTTAACACATAGGCTCTCCTTTTTCCCTTACATGATTTTACAAAAAGTAGCTATTATCTATGGCAACCTTTTGCTGCCAGTGAAGTGGGAGGTGGATCTCTCAAAAAAATTTGTCTAGGAATCAATGCTCCTGTCTAACAGAGAATTGAACCACAACTGCGCCAAACTAATTAGAGTTAGCGCTAACATTTTACACTTGGAAGCCTCGTCAACATTGAAGTAATTGTTCGCTGACGAGTTGCACGAGCTTGTCTAAATTTCCCTTTCTATTGTATTCGTTATTTTTGTATTTTTCTATCTAAAATGCGGGAACACAGAGGATGCTTCTACAAATTATTTGGCGGATGATTTTTCCACTAGTCATGTGGAGGAGTGTGGCTGCCTCAAATCTCCCTCGGGACTCTATATGGACTCTGGTGCTTCTTGCTCCTTAATTGATTTTGCAATTTTGAAGCTTCACTCTTCCTCATCATGGATGGTTAAGGGATGAAATTCTATGCTCTCTTTAATATAGTATCTTGAACAATATTTTCTCATGGAGGCGCGTTATGCATACTTTATTTGAGACAGAGCAACATTTCCTTTATCGCATGTGAAAAATTGAGAGTTTTCGTTCGCTTTTGAATTTTGATTAAGAAAATTCATAAAAATATGTAGCATTATGTTTTTATGTTTTAAGATTTGTTTTATCACTTTTACTTTTATTTTTATTTGAAATATCCAATATATTTTTATTTTTGAAAAATTAAAAGAAATTACCAAAAAATATTTATTTTTACTAGTATGTGATTTTACTTTTACCTCTTAATTTTAAAGAAAAAAACAAGATAACATTAATAAAAATAGGATAGTAAGCTTAGTCAAAATTCCAAGATGCCATTTCCCTTTTTCAAGCAAACTTCTTCCTCCTTTCTCTTTTCCTTTTGAAAAGTCATTTTAATGTTTGTTACGCACAACACAATAAGAAGGCTACAATTTTTAGCTCATGAAAAGCAAGGAGTGAAAGACTCGCTTGCTTAGCGTAAGCCATTGCCTCACATTTTTTGAGTGAAGAAAAACTCTAGTTTGTTAGTATGAGGGATGCTATAAATAGTCACTTACCCACTCTACTTTCACCACTCACGACATTATAGATTCACGTTGCAACATTCTTTGAATTTTTACCTTGTATTGTCTCGGCGGTTTATATACCCACATTATTTTCATACACCCAAATTGTCGCTTGTCTTATTTTTTCCTTCAGAATCCCACCTTACCACGACTTTTTTTACCATCCTGCCACGTTTGAAATGATAAATACCATAATGTCATACTTTGAAAATTATTTTCCAGGATGCCATGCATTTAATAATGATTCGTCCATGGATTGGACAAACGGGTATTGTTTTTTTTCATTCAAGGGTTTGTCTATAAGTTGGACGAACTGGTATAAGAACTGGTGTTTCTTTTTTCATTTTTTAATATTTAAATGTTACAACACTAGATCGTCCAACTCATAGACAAATCCTTGAGAGAAAAAATGCACAATCCCTATTCGTCCATCGTTGCAAAAAATGTGACATCTTGAAAAATAATTTTCAAAGTGTGGTATTATGGTATTTAAAATTTCAAAACATGGCAGGATGGTAAAAAAGTCCTTTACCACTTGCATCATCATCCTTTTACATCTATATATTATTTAATCATTTTTTAGTATAAGACAAAATATTTTTTTTCTGTTCTTAATTGAATGCACATAGTATACTTGTTACTATAAACTCAGTATGAAATTTAGTCATTAACTAAATTGCTAACATATGTCTGAAACTAATTAAATAATATACACTTATGAAATTAATTAATTTTCACCAAAAATAAACAACTTATACAAAAATAAATATTAACTTATGAAATTAAGTAAGCTTCACCAAGATAAACAACTTATACAAAAATAAATATTAAAACAATAAGAACTTATGAAATTAATTAAGTTTTATCAAGACAAACAACGGATATTAGGGGTGTGCATGGTTGGTTATTTTTAAAAATTAAACCATAATTATTTTCAAACCATTTAAATGGTTTGGATTTATAACCAAAACCACATTTTAAATTCAGTTTTTAAAAAATAAACTAAGAAAATATTTTTTTTATTTTGAAAATTAAAAAATTTAGATATTGGATAATAACTGGATTATAATCGAATTCAAAAAAAATTAACCGGTTAATAACCATTTAATTATATCTGGATTATATGAATGGATAACCAAATCATTAAACACTAAACCGGTTAATAACAATTCAATTATATTCGGATATTTAAAACGGATTTAGATTTAGTTATGGATTTAGACATCACAACCGGATATTTTGCACACCCCTCACGGATATAAAATAAATATCAACTTAGGATTTCAATCCTTTTACACAACAAATTAAGATACCAAATTAACCAAATATTTTTTGCTTGAAAATTGAAGAGAAATTTATTTGGCCCCTCAAATATAGCTACATATTAGTCCAAATAATCACATCAAGTGCATACTTCATTTTTCAACAAATGGAAGGATTATTTCCTTTTCAACAAGTGCATGTTTCATTTTTCAAATAACCATATCATAAAAAAAGACAATAATTAGAAATTATGTTAAATAAAGATGGAAAAAAATCACAATAAATTAATAAAGTCTAACCTTTTTCACTCTATCAATACATGTTATCTTATGACTTTTCTCAATCCCACTCTTTATTCTTTTCGGAGCCCCTTTTATTTTTGACACTTTTGGATCAAGTAATTTCTTCTCGAGCAATTTATTCTTCCCTACATTTTCTTTATTGTTTTTCATTGATTGATTAATGATTACACATTATTTCAAGGCATCTTCAAGTGAACAATATGCAAAGTTAAAACTCTCATTACTCAATGATCCTTCCTCCAACAATTGAAAAGCCTTATGATATAAAAGATCATATTTATCCTTATTAGAACAAGTATCTTCATTCATTTTTCTTTTGTGTAGAATTCTAATATCCTTTGTCCATATTCTTAATATATAGTGTGATGGGACACTAAAGACACCATTAGATTGGCGGACCATTAATGAGATTCTACAAAGATATCCATTATACTCAAACAAGTGACATACACACGAAAGTTCTACTTTCGTTGCATTTCACTTTATGACAAATTCATCATTTTCTTAAAGTCAAAAATTGTAAAAGAGTTGAGTTGGTTATCTACCTTATTCATAAGATGACATCAGGATAATCCCATAACTTCAACTTGGAATTTTTTGAATACTTCATGTGTATAAATATTTGACATTTGCTTCTCAAAAGACGATGGAGTCTTGAGAACAGGTTGTTTGTGCCATGTATTAAATTCAGCTTGCATTTCCGCTTCTTCTCTATCTTGTAAAGCATCTTTATATTTTTCAACAAATTTCTTCAAAGTTGTTTTCTTGCTTACATACTTGTCAAAAAATAGTTGATTCTATATGACCTTTGTGTTTTTGACAACCAACCAAAAAATGTATCTTTCATGTAAACATGAACCCAATGTTCCTGTTCTTCATATAAAGATTGAATCCAACTATCCTCTGATAGTTAGAATTTTTCTACCATTTCCTTCCATTTATCTTCAAACAATGGTATTGAACGAGATTTGTAAATGCATGTGTTAAAATATCCCACAAAATCCTCACCTTTCTTATTACACGGATGAGCTTCTCAGGCACCTTTCTAAGTATATGCTAAAGACAAAAACGGTGTTGAACATTTAGAAATATCTCTTTAATAGCCACTTTCATTGCTCTGTCTTGGTCGATAATTACTCCATTTGGAGGCTTTCCGCCATTTCCTTAAGTCATGTTTTCATCAACCATACAAAAGTCTCTAAAGACTCATTTGCTAGTAATGTACAACCAAGCAATCTTGACTGAAAATGATTATTCACACCAATAAAAGGATCAAATGGTATTTTATATTTGTTTGTGATATAAGTTGTACCAAATGATATCACATCTCCAAAATCGATAATCATTTCTACCATTTGCATCCACCCAAAATACATTTGTTAAGCGCCCGTCATCCAAATCAATTGCATAATTTTTTTTGAATTTTCCTCTTGCATAAGCATAAAACACTCTGAATTGTATTTGCATCTCCATTCTAAAGACAAACGACGATCCTTATCTAAATAATTTCTAATATCTTTCTTCAAGCAACTGTCGCATACCCTCCATGTTGTTTGGCCATTGCTACATGCATTTGACTTGTTCTGACACCAACATTTTGCAAAGTCTCAATACATTCTTTTTGAGACTTATTGATGCTTCTATGACAAGGAAAATAATGTGCATATGTTGCAAAAATATCATGATTGCATCTTTGATGAAGTCGTGAATGACCCATTTTCCATCACACTTTTTTTAATACGTAATCCAGCTTCGCATTCCACCTTCAAACGAGGACATGGATTTTGTGCGATTGACTCTCATTTTTTCTCATATCTTGTGCAAGAATATTTCACATCAATAAATTGTTTCTAAACCTTTGAGCGACGACTAATTTTAGTGCACACACCAAATTCGACATATTTAGGATAACATGCATAGAAAGAATAAGCATCTTCCTTAGACCCAAATCCCATTCCAAGATAAGGTTCTTGAAGATTGTTAACCTCCAAATAACCAACATATGATTCATTATTGACAGATTCATTAGCAACACACTCTTCAATTTCATTAATGAGTTCCATTAATTCTTAATATATATATACCCAAAAAAAGTAGCAGTTTATTGATTAATAACAATAAAAAACACATGCTATCAAAATAATTTAGGTATGAAAAGTTGGACCATAAATACAATTTTTGTTAATTGAAAACTAAAGAAAAAAAATCAATAACATATCTCTAATATACATAGCAATTGAAGAAGAAATACAATAGCCTATTTATATACAAAAAAATATACTCCCTCCGTCCCACAATGAGTGGCTTATTTGGAATAAAATGGTATCTCAACATGAATGATTCATTTCATTTTTCAATACACCTTTCTAATTCTACCATCTAATTAATTAAACTTTCATCATTTCCAATACATGATTAGGGGTACTATAGTAAAAATATTATTCTCTTATTTTTTGTTCATTTTTCTTAATATGTGTGAAATAGTGTGTTGCGTCATTCATTATGAGACGGAAGGAGTAGTTTATTATAATACCTTAAGATGAAAAGTAGTAGTTTTCCTCCTGCTGCTATCATAAAATCGCCACCTTTTTAAAAATGGCAAAATAACTACTTTGTAAAAGAAATGGTGTCGACTTGTAGCAGCAAAAAACTTTCGCTATAGCATTAGCGCATTCATATCACTTAATTTGAGGTATAAATGGATCTCACTCAATATATTATATTATTTTATAATTTTTAGTTATTTAAATAAATAAAATATATCTTTCAAATATCCATACTATTCATTTGAAATTTTAAATTGAATTCCACTAATATTACAATATAGTTCAATTCAATTTTTGATTGGTTAAAAGAATATTTTTTTGCCAAAATCTGCTAAAGCCCCGGTGCTGAAGAAGGCAACGGTGGTTTATTGATATCAACACAATTATTAAATATTATTATTTTCTGGCATTGGATGACTTTAAATTGTTATGCAACCATTCATATTCATGCTATTAAGAGCATCTCCAATGGGAGAACTAATTTTGATTGCTTGTGTCATATTTTGTGGGTCCAAATTGCCACATCGCACTTAAGCAATCCACAAGCAATTTCAATCATTTTTACTCCAATGGTAATTGTAAATAAGCAACCCATATTTGACCCTATCAATTTATATTATTTTATTTACACAACATTTTAAGTCTATTAATTAATTAGTTCAATTATAATTAATATATAAAAAGATGCTAAATTTTAAAAAATAAAAATATATAAATGACGAGAAATAAAATATATAATAATAAAATATATATAAAAGGCATAATGACAAGAAATAAAATACATAATAAATAAATACACAATGACAAGAAATAAAATACATAATAAAGAAATACATAATATCAAGAAATAAAATACATAATAATGGAAAATACACAAATTAATTTTCGTTGTTCTCATGCCCAAAACGTTCCCAAATATGTTCTACCAAACCCGCTTGAAGTTGATGATGATTCTGTTTTTGATGAATATGTGATCTTCGTTGCATATATGTTTCTAAAAAGAGTGGATGAGGACCGTTAGATACTTCGGCGGATGGAATGCCAATATCGACATGATCGTAATCAAAATTACCATCATATGTGTCACGTTCATCTTCAACAATCATGTTATGCATAATGATGCATGCATACATGATATGTTTCATTGTATCCATATGCCAAGACCGTGAAGGTCCACGTACAATTGCAAATTGAGATTGGAGCACTTCAAACGCTCGTTCAACATCCTTTCTTACTGATTCTTGTCGATTGACAAATAATTTTCTCTTTTCTCCTTGCGGCATTGGGATTGTCTTAACAAATGTAGCCCACTCAGGATAAATATCATCGGCAAGATAGTATCCCATATTATATGGAGTTCTATTCACCGTGTATTGTACTATGGGTGCTTCCCCTTCCAAAATGTTAAAAAAACACATTTGATGTATTTAAAACATTGATGTCATTGTTTGAACCCGGAGTACCAAAAAAAGCATGCCAAATCTACAAGTCATATGACGCAACTGCCTCAAGCATAATCGTTGGTTTTCCATGATCTCCACGACAAAATTGACCTTTCCACGCAACTGGACAGTTTTTCCATTCCCAATGCATACAATCAATAGAATCCAACATACCTGGAAAGCCACGTGTTTCTCCTATTCTTAAGAGACGTTCAATATCTTCATTATTAGGCCTTCTCAAGTATTGTGGCCCAAAAATCGTATAAATTCCTGTTACAAACCTTTCTAAACATTCCACTGCAGTGCTTTCGCCAATTCGAACATAATCATCCACGCTATCAACAAGTACCCCATATGCCAACAGACGAAGAGCAGCTGTGCACTTCGGCAATGGTGAAAGGCCTACTTTTTGAGTTGTATCAACCCTTGTCTAAAAGTACTCGTCATAATTTCCCAAAGCTTCTACAATCCGCAAAAACACATGCGTTCGTATTTTGAAGTGTCGTCGAAATTGCTCCTCTGTGTATACAGGATTTGTAGAGAAATGGTCGTTGTATAATCGATTATGCCCTTCCTCACGACTTCGATTTATAACCTTTATTTTTCCACCGCGTCTTGTGTTATTTTCAAATTGTTGCATTTCATGTATCAAGTTAATTACTTCTTCAGCAGGGTTGTCCTCAAAATATTCATCTATCATCTGGTTCCATATTTCATCTAAGTCGGTGTTTGGATCCATTATGTGGATGATATATAAAAGATGAAAGAAAATGAGAGAATGAGAGAATTAGAATGAAATAATGCGAGTGAAAGAATGAGAGAATGTGATGATATATAGATAACGGCTAGTTTATCACGGTTAGTTTTTAACAACTAGTTTAATTCAATTAAATAAAATTACAATTTTTATTATTTCATTCCTAACTTCTGTCTAATGTAATTACAATAAAATTCATGATCTTGAAGTTGCCTCTCGTTCATAGTAGACGTATCCTTGAAAAGAACAAAAAATATTAAACTTTGTTCCTTTTGAAGAGTTTTCAATTGAACCTCCCTTCCATTTTGGTTCATCTTTTAATAACCACCATGCATGCTCATCGCCAAAAATTTTATTTTCATCTTGTTTATATATCTTATGTGCCTCGGCCAAAATATCACTTTCACTAGCTCCACTTTTTCTTTTATTAACAGCAGATTTGTAGCAGCCTACAAACTTTTGAACACGACCATTCAATTGGTGCCATTGAGCTTTTAGTTGACCATCTTCCCTCTTTAAGAGTTGGTCACGGTAGGTGTTGTAGGTTTCTCTAATCCTTAACCAAAAACCTTTGGCTTTTTGATCGACTCCTACAATTGGATCCTTTGAAATATTGAGCCATGATTGAATTGGAAGTGTGTCTTGTTCCTTTGAAAATGTTGTACGGGATTTTTTCTTTGTAGAATTTTGTCCTTCATCAAGCTTACCAGTTTGAGTGGAGAATTGTCACATATCATTGAAGGACTCCACATTGCCACTAGAGACCATTGGAGGCATGTACCACATATTTGAATTTGCTGGTGGAGGTGGATACATAACATGTTGGGTATTTTCAAAATTGTTGCTGGAAGGTTGTTGTTGTTCTTTTTGCAAAAGACTCATATAACATTGGTAGTTATATTGAGATGGATCCATTGAATATAAAGAAATAAAACTGTAGTGTTTGTTTTTTTATAGGTTGTAGTATGAAATTTATATATAATTAAAAGAGTAGTTAGTTGAAGAAATTAATTTTTAAGTCAAAGTAGTTGTTCTTTACATAAATGAAAACGTGTGATATTAACTAAAGTGGTTAGTTGAAAAAATTTATAGCATTTCATTTTTTTCACATTAATGAATACATGTTGCAGAAAATAATAAAATACAATAAATACATTCCATTTTTTTTAACATAAAAGAGAAACCTGCAATGAAGTGAAAAACAAAAATAGTGTGCATTAATGTTAGAAAAATATTTTACAGGACGTTAAATGTTATATCAATGTCATAATGAAGTGAAAAACAAAAATGGTGTGCATTAATGTTAGAAAAATATTGTGCAGTACCTTAAATGTTATACCAATGTATCACTTTAAATGTTATATCAAAATAAAAAAACATGGTACAGTAATGTTAGAAAAAAAATTAATGCATTTCATTTTTAAAATGAAAATAGTAGTTATAGTAAAATGATAATTAAATTTTTTTAATCAATATATTCAATTGCCAACTATTTTGAATTAATTTTTTTATTGAATTGACTAAAAAATAATAATATTTTAATGTTAAGTTCTCCACTTTTGAGATTGCTTTAGGAAGTTTTATTTCTTAAATTTAAGCAACCAACATTGCCACATCAGTACACTCCAATGATAAAAAATATAAGCAACAAAACTTAAGACTTAAACAACCACTAAGTTCTTCCCATTAGAGATGCTCTAAGAGTTTTACATAAGCACTAACAGGTTTAGATAGGCACAAAAAGTATGAAACATTTAATTTATAAAAATAGTAATTATTATTCATTTAAGAAATGTTTCTCTAAAAGAGCCGGTTATCATGTATTATTATCAGTGTTTTAAAAATTAGACCGGACTGATCGGTCGAACCGGGAACCAATCAGATAATTGGTCTGATTTAATTGTTGGATTAGATATGTCGTTGAACCGGCACGAACCGATAAAAAATTTAAAAAAAAACGACGGTTTTTTAAAATCGGTAGTTCAACTGTTTTTTTTAAACTTTTTTAATTTTTATTTTCTTTACTCAAATTTTTTTAATTTTAAAAAAAATCTGCAGTTTAATTTTTTTTGTTCATTTTGATTATTTTATTAAAATATTATATTTAAATAAAAAATAAAAAATGAAAAATTAAATTAAATAATTCTATTATTGACATAGAAAATGTTGTAGATGCGATTTATTTTGTTGCAAATAATTTTGATATTGAAGAAAGATATCTCACTATTGAAACAATCTTTACTCTTTGAAACTAAATTTAATAGACAATAGAGTTATAAAGTATTCAATTATATTATGTTGCAATTAGATTTTGTAATTTTGTAATATTTTATTATATATGATACCTATATTTAAAGTTAAAATTAAAATTATCAAATTATAAATTTTTTTTATGATATGATATATTTAAAATTTAAATTTAAATTATCAAATTGTGAAGTTATGATATTTTATTTTTAAAAATTTTAAGTCTAGTTATATTTTGTAGAGATTGAGTCATCTGATTTGACAAGTTTTATATCGATATAATTTTGTTATAAAGATCGGTCTATTCAACCAATTTATTTGATTTAGTTATGCGGTTCGACCAATAATTAAATGGTTCGACCAATAAACTAATAACTCAATACGTTTATCGGTTCGATGTCTGGTCCGACTGTGCTTGGCATAATAGCATTCCTCTTGTTATTATATATACTAACTTATGTTGAAAAAAAGTTGTTGGAAATATTTTTTTGAGAAATTTTGAGAGGATAAGTTTGCTGCATAATACACTTGTCAAAAGCTTAGAAAAAAAAAACAGTTTTGGAAACCACTCAAAAAAAAAAAACCACCATTTTCACTATTCATCATCTTTTAAAACCTCACAACAACCACCACATTTCACAAAATTTAAACCACTACTTTCACCACACAAAAACCTCCAGGATTTACATCTCCAACCTCACATCATCTTCCCTTCTTGTAAAAGAAAGTGCGTAAGTGTTTACAGTTTACTACTTATTATAATATCTATGTTCCTGTTGTTAGTTTTATTGTAATATTTCATGATATTGTTGTTGTAAAGTTGATGTAATATTTAGTGATGTTGATGCAGTCATGATGTTGTGTAGTTTTATTATTCTTGTTGTTGATTAAAAATATTTATGTTGTTGTTGTAAGTTTGTCATTGCTAAAAAATATCCATGTAGTTGTGATAGTTTAAGTTTTTTCTCAAAAAATGTGTGTATTCATGTATGTTTTTGTTGCTGTGTAGTTTAGGAGATTGTATTTTATGTATGATGTAGCATGTTAGCATGTTATATATTTAGGACATGAATGTATGTTGTTGTATGTAAAAAATAAGTAATGAAGGTAGAAGAAACATTATTGCAAAAACTAAAAAATGCAACAGAAATGCTATATGCACCCCTCAACCGTGCACCTCCTTTTTTGTTTTGTAAAAAATGGGGCTCTATGACCCATCAATTTTTCATTTAAAAAAAAATTAAAACAATAACTCCTCTTTTCACATGTACCCCATTTTTCTATTTATCTTTTTTGATCTATTGAGCTAAGAAGTCTATGTTTCCAAAAATGGGTGCACGCATCCGCTTGGGTTACACTATTTAACATACCACTTCTCAAATTATATATGAGACTCGTCATATTTAAAATATTCTTAAAACATCGCTTTTACTATTTATTTTTAAAATTTTTATAAGTGTTAAACAAAAGTTTATCATTGGCTAAAGTGGATGAAAATGAAATTTTTGGTGACGAATTTTGACGTAAATAATTTTGTTTTATGTATTATCTAAACTATAATTGAAAATTTTAAAACTTTCGAGTGAAATTCATTGAAAAATTTCCGAGAAAATTTCCAAAAATCATTATATAAATAGTAAATTATGTAAATTTCTTATAGGTATAAATTTGAAATTGTCGAAATACCTCAAATTTAAGCTATACTTGAAATTTTTGGTATTTTACTGTATAAGTTATTCAAGTAAAAGCTTAAAAAAAGGAAGAAAAAAAATAACTTTTAGTACTATCGAAAATTTTAAATTTTCATTTTTTTTTTGCATCTATCGGAAATTTTCCGTACAAACATCGATGACAATTCCCAAAAATTTGAAATTACTAGTACCGGAAATTTCAAATTTCCGGTGAAATACGTACAACACTATAAAAAGTGGTAATTTGATCGAAATTTCTGGTATTCTATAAAAATTTTCGATACGGAACCGTAAATTTAAAAAATTCTACTAGGACTTTATAGTAAAAATTCCTCTAATAGAGGATGACATGTATAAGTAGGAGTGACATGTTAAATCCTCTTTAGGTTAAGATCCTCATTTTATTTCTATTTTGACTTATTGCACTCAGAAACCCGTTCTTTCAATAATCAAAGTGTACACATCTCCTGGATTCATATTCTCACTCCTTTTTAATTGTAATTTTTTTGCAATACTTATTTGTTATTTTAATTTTAATATTTATTATTTTGTTTTGAATCTAATAGATAAAATTTTATTTAAAAGTGGGATAATTGTTACTCAATCTATTAAACAAATTATTAACCTTTAAGAAAATCAAACTAAAAGTGAATAATCAAATGCACATATTTTTGTCATCGAATAAACGAACGCAAGATGTACATCTTATTTAAGATTAAATACGCATCTTCTGTTTAAAAATAAATGATGAATAAATTATTTTCCCTTGAATAAAAAGGGATAAATGGATGTACATCCATTTTATCTTTAAATGTTGGAAAGTAAGATATACATCTTGTTTAAGGTCGGATACTCATCATCCTCATAAACAAACAACGACAATCAATCAAATTTTCTTTTTCCTCCACCGTACGAACAAACCTTTTCAATCAATTTTTTCCCTCTTAGTGCGATCAATTTTTTAATTAAAACTAATTAACACAAAAAATTGTTATCCAAAATTACATAGCTTTGAATTCTCCATCGCATTTGGGGATGCGTATGAGCAAGATTCACATCTTGTCAAGAACTCTAATAAAATCGATTTTTCATTTCTTCAATATGTCATAATAATTAGGAGAACCCAAAAACTTTAAGGATAAAGAATTTATTCACAAAACTAATTAAATCGATTTTTCATTTCTTCAATATGTCATAATAATTAGGGGATGTGTTGGCTTGCGTTGTTTGCTGATGGTAATATGGGTATGGAGATTGTGGTTGGGTATAAGGAAATGGGGGAAAAGATGGTGGTGGTGGCAGGTTGCTGAGTTGAGGTATGGAATAGGTAGTTTGGGTTTGTGGGATGGTGGATATGGGTTGTGTAAACTGTAGCATAAAAGGGTGTGAAAAGTTTTGTTGAGATTGTTGGGTTAGACGATGGGGCAGATTGTGAAAGGCAGAGTTTGTGGAGTGTATAGTAGATATGGCGTGGGTAAAAATTGGTGGTTGGGGTGGTGGGGGCGTGTGAAGTTGGGTAAAAGCTAGGGTATAACCAAGGTTTGTGAAAGATGTAGAAAAAGGTAATGTTGCCATACCTGGTGTAGAGCTGGTTGTAGTAACCGAGGTAGGTCTCGGTGTAGAAGTTGTACCTGCACTTGGTGTTGGAGATGGTGCAGATCTGGTTACAGCAATGACTGCCATGACTGTGAACTGTCTTGTCATAAGATCCGTTAGGGCAGCGAAATTATTGGTCATTTCGGTTTGGAGATTGTTGTGGTTTTCGTGGATCTGTCCCAATTGGACAACGACAACTTGGTTGTTGGCTTCCATGGAGGATGTGTAGAGATGAGATCTTCAATACATTGGTTTGTAGTGGTGAGGGTTTCATTAAGATGTTTGGGTATGGGGTTGGAGAGTTTAAGAGGCATTGGGAAGGTAAATGAAAGCACTAATGATGGAGGGTTCTACTACTACCAAGAGATTAGGATTACAAGAAAGACAAACATAAAACACAAAAGAAACTTAAGACATAATATTTTTCTTCATACCATAATAGTGTGACATAAGCCTTTAAATACAACCCTTGAAATGGACCTAAAATACTCAAATAAAGGCTCTGGGTTGTAAACCCACTTGAAGGAAAATAAATAAATAAATAATAATAAGGTCCAAAGTTACATCACAATGTCTTGCTGCCACTTGAATTTGTTAATAACTCGTTTGAGCTTATCCAACATCCTAATAGATGCAGTCATGATGTTGTGGAGTTTTATTGTTCTTGTTGTTCATCAAAAATATTTATGTTGTTGTAGTGAGTTTGTCATTGCTAAAAAATATTCATGTATGTTGTTGTGATAGTTTAAGTTTTTTTTTTCAAAAAATGTGTGTATTCATGTATGTTTTTGTTGCTGTGTAGTATAGGAGTTTGTATTTTATGTATGATGTAGTATGTTAGCATGTTATATATTTAGGACTTGAATGTATGTTGTTGTATGTAAAAAATAAGTAATGAAGGTAGAAGCAGTGTTTTAAAACCCAGTCCGACTCGGACGGTCGGACCGGTCTGACCGAGAACCGGTGGGTCAGACGATCCGATTAAGGGATAAGACCGGAATTACATTTAGACCGGATGAAACCGGTGTGAATCGGTCGGGTTACCGGTTAAACCAATGAACCGGCAGTTTTGACTGAACCGGCGGGTTTGACTATTTATTTTATTTTTTAGGGCTTTTGAAGAAAAAATTAACATAATTTTCTATATTAAGTTATTTTGATTTATAATTTGCTACATTAAGTTTCTATCACTTATTTTGATTGTTACTAATATTTTTGTTTATTCTAAATTATTTGAATTTATAATTTTCTATATTATTATAGTTACAAATTTTAGGTAATGAATATATTTTTTATAAAAACCGGGTCAAAAGCCATGCGGTCTGACCAGTGACCCACTGGTCCGACCAATAACCCAGTGACCCAATAACTTTACCGAGTCGATCACCGATCTGGGTTTTAAAACATTGGATAGAAGAAACATTATTGCAAAAATTAAAAAATGCAACAGAAATGCTATATGCACCCCTCAACAGTGCACCTCCTTTTTTGTTTTGTAAAAAATGGGGCTCTATGACCAATCAATTTTTCATTTAAAAAAAAATTAAAACAATAACGCCTCTTTTCACCTGTACCCCTTTTTTTCTATTTTTCTTCTTTGATCTATTGAGCTAAAGTCTATGTTTCCAAAAATGGGTGCACGCATCCGTTTGGGTTACACTATTTAATATTCCACTTCTCAAATTATATATGAGACTCATCATCATATTTAAAATATTCTTAAAATATCTCTTTTACTATTTTTTTTAAATTTTTTATATGTGTTAAACAAAAGTTTATCATTGGCTAAAGTGGATGAAAATGAAATTTTTGGTGCCGAATTTTGACGTAAATAATTTTTTTTTATGTATTATCTAAACTATAAATGAAAATTTTAAAATTTTTATGTGAAATCAATCGAAAATTTTAAAATTTCTGAGAAAATTTTCAAAAACCATTATATAAATAGTAAATTACGTAAATTTCTGATAGGTAGCATAAATTTTGAAATTTGAAATTGTCGAAATACCTGAAATTTAAGCTATACTTGAAATTTTCGGTATTTTACTGTATAAGTTATTCAAGTAAAAGCTTTAAAAAATAGGAAAAAATAACTTTTAGTAGTAACGAAAATTTCAAATTTTCATTTTTTTTTGCATCTATCGGAAATTTTCGTACAAACATCGATGACAATTCCCAAAAATTTGAAATTACTAGTACTGAAAATTTCAAATTTTCGGTGGAATACTTACAACACTATAAAAAGTGGTAATTTAATCGAAATTTCTAGTATTCTATAGAAATTTTCGATACGGAACCGTAAATTTAAAAAATTTTACAAGGACTTTATAGTAAAAATTTCTCTAATAGAGGATGGCATGTATAAGTAGGAGTGACATGTTAAATCCTCTTTAGGTTAAGATCCTCATTTTATTTCTATTTTGACTTATTGCGCTCAGAAACCCGTTCTTTCAATAATCAAAGTGTACGCATCTCCTGGATTCATATTCTCACTCCTTTTTAATTATAATTTTTTTGCAATACTTAATTATTATTTTAATTTTAATTTTATTATTTTATTTTGAATCTAATAAATAAAATTCTATTTAAAAGTGGGATAATTGTTACTCAATCCATTAAACAAATTATTAACCTTTAAGAAAATCAAACTAAAAGTGAATAATCAGATGCACATATTTTTGTCATCGAGTAAACGAACGCAAGATGTACATCTTATTTAAGATTGAATACTCATCTTCCGTTTAAAAATAAATGATGCATAAATTATTTTCCCTTGAATAAAAAGGGTTAAATGGATGTACATCCATTTTATCCTCGAATCTTGGGAAGTAAGATATACATCTTGTTTAAGGTCGGATACTCATCATCCTCATAAACAAACAACGACAACCAATCAAATTTTCTTTTTCCTCCACCGTACGAACAAACCTTTTCAATCAATTTTTCCCTCTTAGTGCAATCAATTTTTTAATTAAAACTAATTAACACACAAAATTTTGCTATCCAAAATTACACAGCTTTGAATTCTCCATCGCATTTGGGGATGCGTATGAGCAAGATTCACATCTTGTCAAGAACTCTAATACATCGATTTTTCATATCTTCCAAATATGTCGTAATAATTAGGAGAACCCAAAGACTTTAAGGATAAAAAATTTATTCACAAAAATAATTAAAGGTAATTGTTGTTTACAATAGATTTCCCGGTGTGTTAATATCGTCCTCATGCATAGTCGACTCTCGAAATTGAATTTGGTTAGAATGTCCTTTTTCTCTTTTGGGGCTTTATTGATGATTTCTCTTTAGAAATAAATTTCGGTGGCGACTTTATTGTCACTCGAGTGTTTACATGCTAGAGTATTTTATGTGCCACGACAAAATGGTCATCATGAGACTTTTATGGTCGGCCCATAAAAACAAGGTTTATAAAATAAATTGATTTTACTTTTATTAATACTTATATATAGTGAAAAAAATTCATTTGTTACAGCGGTGAGAAATTGTTGTTGTAGCTGTGAAACTGTAGATGTAGCTTCTAAAAAAGTTGCGTAGATATGCGTTTATCATAACTAATTTAAAATCACCAATGACTACAAACTGTTAGGATAACCTCTAGTAAGTTGTTCTCTTAAATATACCGATCAAAAAGGTTTTAAGCTTAGGAAGAGGAGAAGTCATTGTTGTTGGAATATCTGAAAATCGTTCTTTTAAGATATCTAAAACAACGCTTATTTATAAGACATTGTTGTTTGATAAAATAATAGTATTGAAAGGTGAAGACAACGTCTTGGGTTGACTCGACCTAAAAATCGTTATATTAGTTTAATGTAATGGGTTTTTTAGGTTTCACAATGGTTTTTTGTTTTTGTTTTCATTATGGCAAATTTTATCTCCAACCTCAGTATGCGTTGTTGAGAATCATTAGGAAACTTTTGCTATAAACATCGAATATGTTTACAACCTTGTAAAAGAAAGACACATAAAAAGATTGAAACTATCCACAATCATACCAATTTTTTTGCAAATGACATTGTAATTTTCCATTGGTCGTCCCTCGTTGTGGTTCATTGTCTTCTAAACACTTAAACAAATTGTTTGACAATCAAATCTTATTATTTGATGTGTGCTCGATTTGTTAGTTTCCTCTTTCATTACTTTCATGCAATTTTCAATTATTATTGCCTGGATTGTAATGCTAAATTTCATTTTGAACCTCTATTAACGAATGCTCAAAACCTATAGCTCTCATCAATGTTGGTATGAGTAGGTTTCGAGGACCTTTAAAGACTAAGTTCTTACCAAAAGAATTATGTAAATCCATCGTTGACCTTTATAAAATTCCTTTGTCTACTGAAATATTGTCGATCTACCTTAAAACATGTTCATTTCACGATCTTATTTTTCTTTAGGTAGTGTGTGCATCTTGGTTGGTTTAAATATAAACAAATTTCAATGTACACATTTAATAGGAGGTTATGGAGCAATGGTAAATAGAGATACATACTCATGTTTGATGTACGGATACTTCATCAGTCAACATTGTACATATCATGTGATTGACTTTATTAGGCGATATAGATAAGATAAATAATTACAGTTTGGGTTCCACATGTTTAACACGACTTAATAGAGGTTTGTGTAAAGTTGCAATGATAAATTTATCTGAATGCATTGTCTTGCTATAAATATGGGGATTGTCGGAAATGTGTTCACTAGTATCTATAAATTATAGTCCATTCGCCTTTATATACGCCGCGAAATGATTCTAACTGAGTAATTATATACATATATTTAATTTATAAGTTTTCCACTCACTAAATTATCTTTTATAATTTTTAAGCTAAGTGGTACCATATGGGATAGATTATGAATATTTCTCCCATCTCTTGTCCTAGCATATCGGTTGTTAATCGATTAATTTGGACCAAATGATTTATTTCTTCAAAACTAATATGGAACCAGAGATGATCGATAATTTAATTTATTTTGAAGGTAATTTAATCAATTGTTTGCATAGGCCATGGAGCTGTTTGCAGATAATTACATTGCTGCCTTATTGTTCACGGGGAGTAGATCTTTTTCGATAGACCTATCATATACGAAGCTCATGGAAATCGTGCATGCTATGCTAATATTTTAAGATTATTTTATTTCTTCATAGCATTGTATGATAATGAAGATTGAGAAGACGGTAAAGTTTGATAAGATTTATCTTGTGATAATGTAGCAGCTTTGTCTTAGGCCTCATTGAAGATCAGTAGTACATGTCGCGTATTTTGTCTACATACGAAGACAGAGCAGTATGGTATGTGAAGCAATGTGGAAAACATTTTACAATTCGTATTAATCAATTCTAAGATGTTAAATATAATAATATATCTCAAAAGCGTATGTTCATCGCTTTAGTAACCATATTTTTCAGTTGAAAAAGTGTTATATAAGAATTGAACTAATGACCTCCACAAATTTTAAGAAAGCCAAACCACTAGACCATTTAATATATAACATAAAAAATAACTTAAATAAAATTTAAAATGTCACAATATAAATTTGATTTTATAATTTAATTTAATCATGCACACATAAAAATTGTATAAGGAAAATAAAATTTACTTTGATGCAAATATAAATATAAAATGTCATTATTTTTATATGAATATATGTTTTATTCTTAAAAAAGTAAAAAAGATGAAACTTTTACTAAAAATTAAAAGAGAATTAAAATCTTTACAAAAATTGACGAAGAAATAGTAACATAATAAAAATGGTTTAAAAAATAGAAGAATAATAACCAAAAAAAATATTAGTGACCAAAATTTTGGTGTCTGATTTTTAGATATAAATTAAATTTTATTTAAAAACAATTTTTGTGACCGAATAGGTGGTCACAAAATTTCAGTCGCTAAATTGATGGCTGATTTATTTTAGTGATCAATTTAAAATTGACTAATGAAAATCAAATTTTAGTGGTTAATTCGGTCACTATAGTGACCGGAATTTTTTAGTGACTAAATCGGTCACTAAAAGCGAATTTTCTAGTAGTGTTCAAAATGATTTCTTCAGATATTCAGAACTCATTCAGCAGAATCTTATCTTTAGCATCTTCAAAACTTGAAACAACACAAGTAAAGCTTTAGAAGGCCTCCAAAGCTTCCTTGCAAAGTCACGGTCAAAAGCTCTTGTACTAACGTTCCTTAGAATTATTGCATAAGAAGCATTCCAAAATCTTGACTTAACTTATAATATGATAAAGGTATTCTTCTAGAGTATTGAGTTTAGTATTTGTTGATGTCACACACCTTCTTACAAGAGTCTGAATATGTTTAGCAAAATATACACATTAGAAAGGCCAGATGTAGAACTAATCTTGTTCTTATAAGGATTGGGTCAAATGCCCATATTACAGTCTTTAAACCGACTCTGATACCATCTTGAATATGCTTGGATCACAACCCCAAAAGTTAGCTAAAAGGGTAAGGTTGTTCTCACATATGTATACACCCAACAACCCGAGAACCTAAACAATATGATACTTTAAACAAACTCCAAAACCACAACTATCGACTCCAACACTCGTCTTCATGTCTTGCATGGGCTTGGGTCAAATGCCCATATTGTAGCCCTTAACCCAACTCTGATGCCATGTTAAATATGCTTGGATTTCAATCCTAAAGCAAGGGAGAGGTTTCCCTCACATATTTACATGTTTGAGAGCCTGGGAACCTAAACAATGTCGGACTTCAAACAAACTCCAACAACATAATTACCAACTTCACCCACCCTCACGCCTAGTGCAGGCCTGGTTCAAATGCCCCCATTGCAGTCTTTAACCCGAACCTGATACCATGTTAATAATGCTTAGATCTCATCTCTCAAAAGCTAGCTCAAAGGGCGAGGTTATCCTCACATATTTATACACCCAACAACATGGGAACCTAAGAAATATGGGACTTCTAACAAATTCTAAAAACACAACTATTAGCTTCAACACCTATCCTCACGCTTAGCATAAGCTTGGATCAAATGTCCACGTTGCAGTCCTTAACCTGGCTATGATACCGTGTTAAATATGCTTTGATCTCAAACTTAAAATCTAGCTCAAAAAGTGAGGTTGTTGTCACATATTTATACACCCAATAACCAGGAAACCTAAGAAATATAAAACTTCAAACAAACTCCAACAACACAACTATCAACTTCAACATTGATTTCACAAAATAACAATGTAAATTAAGAAATTGCTTTTTGAAAATATGATGACAAAATGAATTTATATGTGCTTGAGTTTAATCACAAAAATGGATGGAAAAAGTTAGTTAGATTTGAGTAAAAAATATTTCATTATTTGAGTCAAATGAGCAAGTGAAGTGGAATCATAAGACAAACAGAATTTGACCCATTTGTGGTGTGATTCGAATCACAAGTCATGAAGGATTGTGATTCAAATCAAGTACAAAGTATTATTTGAGTCAATTTGGACAAATTCAAATAGAGAAATATGAGAAATTGTGTGATTCAAGTCAAGTAGGAAGTCTGATTCGAATCAAATTAGGCAGAGGTTATCCATACATGTCTGATTCGAATCAAGCACAACTTATGATTAAAGTCACAAGACTTCCTGATTCGAATTAGCTTAAAAGTGTAATTTGAGTCATAGGTTTTGCAAGGTTTATGTTTGCTTCTGTTCAATTTGATTCGAGTCGGGATATATACATGATTCGAGTCATGCACATAAAATCTCAATTTTCATGATTTTCAAATACTTTGAGATTTCCTTTCAACCTAACTTGAATAAACAACATATATGGTTCTTGTACCCCCTAACTCATCCAATTGACTAAAATCCTCATGATCAAACTCAAATTTAACAATTGAATTATGCATGTGCTCGCACTCGTTTCTTGCGAACGATCTCTAGCCTCTTAAATGAAGTTTACTTGCAGAATCATATACATGAATTCTAGACTTAATGTTAAGTTTGGTATGGTTTAGGTGTTTGAAATGATAAGAAACTTAAATGTAAAGAGGTAACATGTAGCAAGAGAAATAAATTGTTAGGAAAAGACAAAGACAATACTTTGAAACTTTTAAAAAATGTAAATTGCTTAGAATTAAGATTGAACGCATGCATACATTTTTCTAGAATCAACTCTTTCAAGCGCTGGTACTTTGAGTGTTTTCTTTGAAATTTTACAAATATGCGACCTCTAAAATTGAACACAAACTTTGCGTAAATAGGTATAAAAATAATTGTTATCTAAAGGTTCGACCATTTGTAGTCTTCCACATATCACACTCATGCAATACTGTCTATGCCATTTTCACCACGTTTTTGACAACCATTTTTGCAAACTGTTGTTTTAACTACTTGTACGTTTGACTGGGTTTCAACAAGATTTTTATATAAAATTTAGCTAATTCCTTTAAGCTTCTCTTCGATCCATTTGGTTGGTTTAACTAGGATTTCTTGTTGAGTCCAAAAGCTTCTAAGCGGCCTAAATTCGGCGCCCTCCTTTAAACGATCCTTTCTTCCCTTGATACCTTTTTATTTGGTTTCCTCTTTTGAAACACTTGTCACCATTTATTCCCTGGTTTAAAATTATTGGCTAACAAATTATCGACTAAGAAAGTTGATGTTTTCTCTTCCACTAATTTTTGACAACTTTTCTACTTCGCTGACGTAATTGGAAATGATGGCTATTTCATGTGTTGCAATTTCCAAAGACGCTACATCACTCCTCATTATGACCTATACTCCCTAGACCGTGGGTTTTCAACAAATCCCACTTCAAAGGAAATGAAACAGTCGCCACTAGTTTTCCCAACTAACACTTGATACCATCGATGGCCTCAACTTAGCCTATAAGGTTTCCTTCCATCATTTTGAAAACTTTCTCCTTTTATCTTCTTCTTCGTCTCTTTTATAGTCCAGAAATGACCCATTTCTTCAGCTTCTTTGTTCTTGTTTCTTAGCAATAATGGTTTCCTCTTCTTTAACCCCAATGAACACTAGTAACAATCTTGTGGCTTTCATTCGTACTGAAGAAGAAGACTTACACGACATCCCTCATCCACCTTCTACTGATTCTTTTAAAGTATCATACTGGCAGAAACAGATGCTTAAACCATTCACGCTGGCTAAGAAATGTTTTGCATTCCACTGACCATAACCAGATGCAAGGTCTCATCCTTAAAACGTTCAACAATACTTTCCTTATTTTTCTACCACTTCACCATCTGCCTTCGAACAACGCTGTATCAATGTGTAGTTCATGAATCATACCAAGATCTTTCAATCTACGCCTACTCCTGGTAACAAGGCTTTGCTGGTGTGGTGATCGGAAAAATAGCAAGTGTACTATTTTCGCCGATGTAGTTATAATGAGTTTCCCCAAGTATCGATCTCGAGGACTGCGTGGTAAATACTTATTCGTGCTCTTAATTCAATTGAACAAAAACAATGGTTGGATTGATTTTAAAAGTTCCAATTATGCTTGTAACAAGTGACGACTGATGAAATGTAATGATGATGATGCTAGGGTGAGTGGTTGATTTAACAAAACTATGATCCGAATTGATTTCCTAATTGCATATGAAAACTATCAATTACCTATCTCTAGATTGTTCTTCCTTAAGTCCTTAATGAAGACACTATTAAAACCCTAATCCTTATTCAAATGTCCATTCAAACAACTCTTAGTTTTAACCATAAAATATCAAGAATTTCGGTGATTAAAAAAAGTTCCTAGTCCTAGGTGAGACTCCTAATAACCTAATTGTGTAGAAACCCTAACAATCACAGTCCTGCCAATTGTTAGTCATAGGTATACATGTATTTGTCCGATACATAATCATAAAACACCACACAATTAAACTGAAATAGATAAACATGCATTAAGGAAATCAAGAATCAGAATTCATACAATCATCAAATCAGGACCACCCCCTAGCATTGGGGGGTTTAGCCTCTCATAATATTAGAAGAAAACAACAAATAAGTGTTAAACATTACAAAGAATTATGATGACTTTGATCTTCAATGGTGGCCGCCCTTGAATCTCGCCGTCTTCAAAATTCCTCTTTGTCGCTCTCCTCCCTCTGTGATATTTTTTTCTAATTCAAAAAGTCCCTTCTCTTTTTCCCAAAACCTCATTTTAATAGTCTTAGCCACATCCCAATATTAGCCATAGTCCAAAATACCCTTAATGGCAAAGAAAAGATCCAAAACTCAAAAAAATAAAGTTTCCTCACGCGTCCATCAACACGGGCCGTGTTGATTAACACGGGTGCCCGTGTTGGTCTCTAAATCAGAAAACAGCTCTAGGCCATTCAACACGGGCCGTGTTGATGAACACGGGTGCCCGTGTTGATGAACACGGGTGCCCGTGTTGATCCACTGACTTGTGCAGTTTTGCCCTTTCCACTTGCTTTTCAACACGGGCCGTGTTGATGAACACGGGTGCCCGTGTTGATCCCTCTGTAGCCTCTAATATTCGGTTTTGCACTTCTTTTGTCGATTTGTTCTGTTTCATTCTTGACCACGAAAACACTTAAACACATAACCAAAGCGTAAAATGCGATAAAAGACATATAACACTAGAAAATGAAAGAAACGATAACGAAACTCAATGCTAAATAAGCGTGTAAAACCACCGATCAAATTCCCCAAACTTAAACTGTTGCTTGACCTCGGCGACGATTAACTAATGAAAATTAAAGCGGATCGGTACTCATATGCGAGTTCGGTTCTTATTGCTCGAGAAAGTAGTGCACTCGGCATTCACATGACACTAAACACCTTCCAACTATGCTTCGCCTTACTCTCTTTCGCTTTTCCTCCTCTTTCATTCTCACAATCAGATTAAGGCACTGGGAATTATGATAATCATCACATGCATATGACTAGCCAAGAACTTCACTTATTTAGGCACCAAACGAACAACATTTGCCATTTTTTTATATCGATGAAATTTTCAAACCTTTTGGTTATTTATTGTCCTTTTACTGGACGACGTTTGGGGATCAACCCCCTTTGGGCTGAATAACCTGGTGAGGGCTACCCAACTTAGCGGGCTGGTTGCCTTTTTTCATCATCCATGCCATTTTATTTGATTCTTAACCAATCATACCTGCATGTGAATCAAAATTATGCCAGACTATATAGATAAACTATTCAAGGAGTACTTCGCAGACCTTAAGCACTTTAGTACGAATTGACACGTTGGATTTGTATCAATGTCACATTATTCCGACTTTCCTACCTTCAAACAATCATCCCTGCATCTCACACAATATCAACCCCGACCTTTGTTGAAATACAAGCTCTTGTGTAAAACAAAACAAAATTTTTGGTCAAGAACTTAGAAGATTTTGGGAGAATTTCTACGAGTGTTATTACACAGCATTTATCATCAACTTAACAAAAATCAAACAAAGCAATAAAATCAAACAAAGCAATAAAATCAAACAAAGCAATAAAACCTCCCCCAAACTTGAACTAAACATTGACCTCAATGTTTCAGATCAAACTCGAGAGAAGTGACTCACAAAGGGTGATGCAATACCAGTTGCTACCTCCTAGCTTTCGCGAGATAGGATCCCTTTTTATTACCTGCAAACAAAACACAAAGGAAAACTAAGTTATGAAAAACGTAGGTTGCCTCCCACGTAGCGCTTCGTTTAACGTCGCATGGCTCGACGGGTCATCCCCTTACGGGGGGTACTTTCTCTTCCACACCTTGGTCCTTGTACTTTCCGCAACCCAAAATTCAACCCCCTCAAGAGCCCGAACCACTGCGTGATTCATGTTATTTCCAACTTTCATCTTCTCACCTTTTGCTACCTTCTTCTTTCCCTGCTTGGCTTCTTGACTGAACTTGGGAACTTTAATTGATGCCACCTGAGAGATTCTTCCTGAGACTTCGTCAGGGAGTGAATTTGAAATTTTGCTCTCTCCCTCAATTTTGACCAGACCAACAGAAAATTGATTATTTTCACCTGCACCTTGTTCCTGGACGTCAAACACCTTCATGGTGATCTCCTCTTCAAAATACTTTAGCGTTAGATGACCTGTCTCAATATCAAAAAAATTGCACCTGCTAGTCAATAAAAAAGGTCGACCAAGAATGATCGGGGTCTCTTCATCTTCAGGTATGTCCATGATCTGCAAATCCACCGGAAAGACAAATTTTTCAATCTCGACCAACACATCTTCAGCTATCCCATAAGACTTCTTGATGGTGTGATCAGCAAATTTTAATTGTGTTCCACTCCCGCTTATCTTTTCTATGCCAAGCCTCTTGAAAATTGATAATGACATTAAACTCACACTAGAGCCAGAATCAATTAGAACCCTTTTGAAAGTTTTATCTTTTATGGTGCATGGTATTGCCACCGACCCAGGATCCTTCTGCTTGACAGGTATTTTCCTCTCGGGTGCGATTGCACACAACTTTTCATCAACGAGTCCATGTTCATCATCTGTTGGCCTCTTTTTTGATAGGATCTCCTTCATGAATTTTGTGTACAAAGGCATTTTCTCGAGTGCTTCAAACAAAGGTATGTTGATCTCTAGCTTCTTGAACAATTTGACAAATTTATCGAACTCTTTCTTTTTTTCGTCCTTCTTTGCCACTCACGAGGGATATGGAAGCCTAATCACAGGTTTACTCTTTTCTTGGATGGCTTCACCGGTGGCCACTTCTTCCTTTTTCCTCTTGTTCTCTCTCACTTCTAAATCCACTTCTATAAGTTCATCATCAACTTTTACCTCATCTTCTCTTTCTTTGGAAACATTTGCACCCCTCATTGTGACAGCATTCACATTCTCATGATTCTTGGATTGCCTTGTGCTTGCATTGCTACTTGTTGCACAATTTTCCCATTTGGACCTCCAATTTTAATCGCAGCCGTGGTGTTCTGTGGTTGCTTCGTGTTTCTTCTTGGAATTGGGAAGTGTGGGCAGCCATCTTTTCAAAGGCCACTTCCCACTCCTTCCGAGGAGCTTGTTGTTCGATCTTTCCAAGCAAAGTTCGGATGATTCTTCCACCTGGGTTATAGGTGTTAGAATATGGATTATTCGCCTCAAGAATTTTATCTCCTCAATTTGTTTGAGTTGCAAGACATTGTGCATCATATGTGGTCCACTACAAATGTCACACACCACATTTTAACCTGCTACATTGAGTTCCCATATTCATAGCTTTAAGCTTTTCTCCACTTGAGATATCGCCTCTTGATTTTGAGTTGTTTATTCACTTCCAACTTTAGATCAATCACTCCCTCTGGTTTGCTTGCACCTGTCATATAATTCCATATGCTCATTTGCTATAGCTTCAATAATCTTCTTGATACCGTGGCTGTTGAGAAGTTGGATGAGCCACCATTCTGTGTCAATGAGTTGCTTCGTTTTGATTCTCGGACCATTCACAAACATCGCATCTGCTCGATCGATCAAGTTATGAGTAGGGCATGCCACCAAGAGTCTTTTAAATCTCTTAAAGAGTCTCCAATGATTCACCCTCCTTTGCTTGAAATTCAAGATCTCATATCTTTTCCTCATGAACACGGATCTTGGAAAATACTCATTGAGGAATCTTGTTTCCATATCTTCCCAAGATGTAATGCTACTGGAAGAGAATAGAACCACTCCTTCATCGCCAAGGTGAGCGGAAACATTCGCAACTTTTACATTCTTGATGCCCATCTATCTTTAGAGTGGTGCTCATAGTCGAAATCGTTGCAAATGCTTGTTAGCATCTTCATTAACCCTTCGGAAAAGGATCTCTTCTGCGTGATGGTGCTCGGGTGGAGCTGAAAATTAGGAACATTAACGGGTTGGTTGACGATGGTCATTCTTCCCCGTGCATTTGTCCTCCATAATCCCTAGCAATCTCTCTTGAGGTGGATTCATTGGTTCGTGTTCGGCTCGAGGGTGTGTTGAATTCCTATCTTCTTCCTCGGCCGTCTTGTTTGCTTTGCTACTCTTAGCGCGAAGGGTTCTCTCTTTGCGTCAAAAGATATTCTGGAGGTCCTCGCATACAAATATTAGACACGATATTAGTTCTAATACAATGTAAAAGAAAATAAATAAACAAATGAAAAGAAAATTTTTAATTGCAGAGCAATAAAATTTCAAACAAATTACGAGTAAATCAGTATTTTGGCAATCCCCGACAACGGCGCCAAAAACTTGATCGGAAAAATAGCAAGTGTACTATTTTCGCCGATGTAGTTATAATGAGTTTCCCCAAGTATCGATCTCGAGGACTGCGTGGTAAATACTTATTCGTGCTCTTAATTCAATTGAACAAAAACAATGGTTGGGTTGATTTTAAAAGTTCCAATTACGCTTGTAACAAGTGACGACTGATGAAATGTAATGATGATGATGCTAGGGTGAGTGGTTGATTTAACAAAACTATGATCCGAATTCAGATTTCCTAATTGCATATGAAAACTATCAATTACCTATCTCTAGATTGTTCTTCCTTAAGTCCTTAATGAAGACACTATTAAAACCCTAATCCTTATTCAAATGTCCATTCAAACAACTCTTAGTTTTAACCATAAAATATCAAGAATTTCGGTGATTAAAAAAAGTTCCTAGTCCTAGGTGAGACTCCTAATAACCTAATTGTGTAGAAACCCTAACAATCACAGTCCTGCCAATTGTTAGTCATAGGTATACATGTATTTGTCCGATACATAATCATAAAACACCACACAATTAAACTGAAATAGATAAACATGCATTAAGGAAATCAAGAATCAGAATTCATACAATCATCAAATCAGGACCACCCCCTAGCATTGGGGGGTTTAGCCTCTCATAATATTAGAAGAAAACAACAAATAAGTGTTAAACATTACAAAGAATTATGATGACTTTGATCTTCAATGGTGGCCGCCCTTGAATCTCGCCGTCTTCAAAATTCCTCTTTGTCGCTCTCCTCCCTCTGTGATATTTTTTTCTAATTCAAAAAGTCCCTTCTCTTTTTCCCAAAACCTCATTTTAATAGTCTTAGCCACATCCCAATATTAGCCATAGTCCAAAATACCCTTAATGACAAAGAAAAGATCCAAAACTCAAAAAAATAAAGTTTCCTCGCGTCCATCAACACGGGCGTGTTGATTAACACGGTGCCGTGTTGGTCTCTAAATCAGAAAACAGCTCCAGGCCATTCAACACGGGCCGTGTTGATGAACACGGGTGCCCGTGTTGATCCACTGACTTGTGCAGTTTTGCCCTTTCCACTTGCTTTTCAACACGGGCCGTGTTGATGAACACGGGTGCCCGTGTTGATCCCTCTGTAGCCTCTAATATTCAGGTTTTTTGCACTTCTTTTGTCCCGATTTGTTCTGTTTCATTCTTCTGACCCTGAAAACACTTAAACACATAACCAAAGCGTAAAATGCGATAAAAAGACATATAACACTAGAAAAATGAAAGAAACGATAACGAAACTCAATGCTAAATAACTGTGTAAAAACCACCGATCATGTGACTCGACAAATTACAAGCGAAAAAAGAAACTCAATGGCAAAGAGATGGCATCTTCGATGCCATTCAACTATCGAGAACCGCTCATAAGGTAAACCCAATTATGGTTCTTGCTTCAATTTTCTTTTGGGAAGATTCGAGAAACACCTTTCAGCTTCCTTGTGGAATGATAACTCCCACGTTAGTCGACATTGCTGCCATTATGGGTCTTTCACCTCTAGGTGAAACCTCCGACCCTACATTACCGACCACTTTTAAGTTCGACTTTAGTCGACCTGGTCTCAACAGATATATCGAAGAGCGCCATGTTAAGAATACCAAAGATGTCGACGACTTGGAACACATTGCCTTTTTAACATGTTGGATTTCATACTACATGTTATGTCCAGGTTTTCCACAAGTAGAGTTGTCAAAGTGGGCCCGACCCATAAGCCCAATAATTTAGCGCATGTCGGGCTGTAATGTACCTTAAAAACACGACCCTATCTTTTTGGCCCAGACCATCGGGCCTATGTTTTTCATGGTTCGGGTCGGGCCAAGCAAACTTCAGGCTAGCCCATTAAAATAATTTTTGGTAAATTTTGGGGAACAGAGATAGAGATAATATATGATTGCATACATGTGTTTTCAAGTGATAAAGAAAAATTAAAGAGGTTGAAGATATATTTTCAAGATGAAGATTTTTTTTGAAACCCTTATGCGTTTTCCTAACCCTCGACCCATCGAAGATATTCGACTTGCCTTAACAACTACTCAAAAAGGCTTAAAGAAAGTTAACTTCATGAGTACATCAATATTTTTCTTGAAACTACTTTTGTTTCCGATATGGCCCCTTTCGCGGGCCCTACTTGGTTCAAAAACTCTTTTCCTGGCACTTGGTCTCCTGGTGCTGCCCAGTTGAACGTTGTATGAAGAACATTCTTGACTCACAGTCTAATTTATTTTTGGATCGACATTAGGTCGAAGGGTTATGACATCACAAGCTATCAGCTAAATTTGGTAGCACTCCAGTTTGGCTTAGTTCAATATTGTCCAAATCTCTATACTCATGCTATACTGACATCTGCTGGGCAAGACACATCTTTTATGCTGAAGAACACATTTATTTTCTTCATTTCCACAACAAAAATCAAACCTTGGAACTAATGATATTCCATTTTCAACAATATTTCTTCACCACTGCTGAGTTCAACAAGTGGTGGTCCAGATATCAAGAGCAACACTTCTTTGTAACCATCTTCATGCAAAGACGGTCAAAAGCCTTCGAAAAATTAGAAAAACAACCAACTTCCTCGATAGGTGCATTATCGACAAATCTGATTAATTTCCTTTTGTAGTAGTGTTATTTATTTATCACTCCACATGACCCACTGTGGATGTTGCGGACCCCATAAGGAAAGCTCAAAGTGATGCTCAAGACACATCAACCACTGTTTCCGAAAATAATCTAACCAAAAAGGTAAATCGTATTTTCTTTCGACTTATTCACGAAAGGATTAGATTAATGTTTTTATTATCCAGAGTCATAAGTGATCTTCGACTGTAGCACCTGATCCCATTCAACCATTAAAGAAGAAGAAAATAACATACCTCCAACACCTCAGGTATGAGACTCGCCTCATTCCTTAACCTTCTAATGTCAAAATCTATCTTATTTGTCTTTCTTTTAGGTTTTCGAAAGAACACATCCACCGTCCTCTGAAGGAGCAAGAATTTCTTATGGTGAACGTACTCAAAATTTCTCCTTTCTCAAAGTACCAAGTCCGACTAAACCCAAAAAGGCTCCAAAAGGACAATCAAACTGCACAACACTACTGAACAGGCTACTCTTCGAATATCCACTACACCTAATAAAGAAACTCCTACACCCAGCTCTCCGCCAAAAAATACAAACTCTCACAAATCACATACAAAGGCACAACAAGCGAATATCCCTGAGGTACTAATCTTTCTTATTCAAAGACGATTAACATTTGAAACTTATGCTAACCCTTGATTTCGACGTCAGGATCCAACAAGAGCATAAAACTTGGATAAATATCCTTCTCAAACCTTTCCTCGTATAGATATGGTATTGTCTTAAATTCCCAACAATATGATGACTTTGTTGACATGGCTAATTCGACTGAACGTAGTCCTCCACCACATCTGGAAAATGTTGCTGAAGAACCACAACCAATTCCAACTGAGACGACATGTGTCAAAGAGCCCAATTTCCGACCTTTTGCTAACGAAAGTAATCCTTTTCAAAATTTCTAGGATGATAATTCCAATAGTTCCCTCAGTCAAGAGGAAATACTGGCTATGAAAAATCAAAACCCACCTGAAACCTTGAGGTGTCTTCAGAGACTTCGACAAGTACCGCTCGACTTCCCAACTCTTGATTCAAGCATCGTTCCTGAGATTGATGCCATTGCTACTCTCAAATTACCAAAACTCAAAACCTATCTCATTGAGGGAGCTTTTCTCACTGTGGTCTAAGAGAAAGTCGACTTAGGAAGAGACGTCCTAAAGTTTCTTAACTATTAAACCATTACAAGTTTCCTGAATCCAC
Organism: Vicia sativa; assembly: GCA_021764765.1. Taxonomy (NCBI): domain Eukaryota; kingdom Viridiplantae; phylum Streptophyta; class Magnoliopsida; order Fabales; family Fabaceae; genus Vicia; species Vicia sativa. The sequence continues at coordinate 53,228,593 of CM038795.1, read as the reverse complement.
TACCCAATTTATGATTGAGTATGAAGTTTTCTTCGGTCAAATTAATTAGGATTTCACCATATGGAGGAATTTTGATCTCCAAATTAAGAACAAAATCAATGAGATGTCTCAAGAATGGGACTTCATTGAAATTTGTGAGCAAAAGCTAACTAATTTTGAAGCTAGGAAATAGTAGTATCTCGATCAACACCAAACTATCGACGTAGAAATTTTCTGCTATCAAGCTCAGATCGGTGAGCTCACTAAAAAGATTGGAAGCCCACCAAAGAAAATTTGTTGTTGATGTTGGTGAAACCCTTCCACTCGAGGAGATAGATCTTGAAAGGAACTTCCCATGGTGAAAAGGCCCTCAAACTCAAAGAAACAATCTAAGCGATGAAGAAGGAAAAACTAGACTTGATCATAAGATTCTTTATAAGCAAACACTTTTGAAGATTTCAAATCAAGATTCCCAAGCTTAGCTTGCTTCAACTTTTCTATTGTAATTTTTGGATGTTTTGTAGAATTATTTGGTCCTTGTGGCTTTACCATTTTAAATATTCTTTGTAATATGCCATTTTATATTTTTTTACCATTTTGGTTAATGACTATGATCATATTTTATTCCTTGTTAATTCTAAAATGTCTTTTCTTTCACTATCTTATTATATCTGTTGGCTACTCATTCTTTCTGACGTATTAATACATCTAGCGCAGCCAATCTCTCTTCATTTATACACTATTTCATCAAACATCATACTCCAATATTGTTCTGACGCAATTTCATTATGATGTTGTATCCTTATCGACTGTGTAATACGGTGGGAGAACTGACTTAGTTGTTTTGCGTTTTATCGCAAATGTTACGGTTAGCAAGAGTCGCCACCAAATTTTCTTTTATCCAGTAAGGAAATGGGAAAAGAACAGGAAAGACCTTTGATAGATTTTGATTTCAGGGGGTAAGTTATGAAAAGGGAAGCTGTTAGCACCTTTTTCATCTGTAGTTATCTACGGGCGCTTAATTGCTTAGCTCACTTTTGAAAACTTGCTTTTGTGTGTGTGATCTGTTTGAAAAATATTTTGACTTTAACTTTGTAATGATTCTTGTATCAGTCCTCAAGAATGTGTACGAAGTGTTTGAAAATATTCGTTTGAAAATGTGAAGTGTAAGATGTATTGTGTTTTGAAATGTTACTGCGAGCAAGCAATTAAGAGTTTACCCACTCAAAGATCGTTTTTTATTCTTTTCCTTCTCCATTAGGGATAGTATTATCCATACCATTAATTGGTGGGTAGCCCTATCCATTGGATGTGAAGGGACATATGTAGGGTCATTGCATGGTCATTGAAGGAAACATGTAAGGATACCTTAAAAATTTGTAGGGACTATCATCATTTTAACCATATGCAACATCAAGGGATAAGATCATTTGTTCGTAGGTAACTCAGAGGGTTATCGAGGGACTATGATCTGTATACCTAAGGGATTATGATGATGTTATTCGTAGGCAACTTTGTCAAGATATCCCTACATTCGAGGACATGACCATTATCCGAAGGCAACAAAAGAGGATATCCTAGGGGTGCAAGCGTGAGAAGTGTGTTGATTGCAGTTATTTATCTTTGGCAAATTAGGGTTATTCTATGTTGGTCTTAATCTTTCCATACACACCTAGTTACTAGCAATTATGTATACATACAAGCCTTTAGTTTATCAGTGTGGAAAGTAAAAGTGCGGGAAAGTAAATCTAAGACTACTACATGGCTTTGGGTTAGTTACATAATAATGAAATGCGGAAAGTAAATCTATAACTATTACATACTAGGAGTAGATACATGATAGAAAAATGCGAGAATGTAGATCTACGCTGTTACAAAAAATAACCGTGCGACCTATACATTCGTTTCTAGAATTTAAAAGACAAAGGCATAAATAAATAAAGAGAAATTTTTTTTAATAAAGGTAGAAATGTTCTAATAACCTAAGTATTAAAAGAACATAGTTTTGTATTTTTTTATTGATTTTAATGAGAAAAACTAATTCTAAGGATAATTATAAATTAATTATGAAAATAAAATCAAACTTGATTAAAATAAAATTAACTTTAAGTCAAAAATTAATTAATTAATCTAAAATTAAAATTAAAATATTTTTTATGATTTTAGAAAATAGTTAAAAGAAATTAAAATAAAAAGGAAATTAGAAAAGAAATAGAAAATAAGAAGAAAATAAGTGTTAAAAAAAGGAATGGGGGCTGGTGGTGTTGAACTCAGGTCTTGAAGGTTACTGGCACCAAAAGCTTGCCACCAAGCCACACACTTGTGATGTTATATAAATAGGCGTGTAAGTGTGTGTGTATATATATATATATATATATATATATATATATATATATATATATATATATATATATATATATATATATATATATATATATATATATATATATATATATATATATATATATATATGTGTGTGTGTGTGAAGCTGTAAAATCACGGAAATATGAAGAAAAAATGCAAAATGCTCGACTCGAGCGCGTGACCGGAGAAACCATTAACAGGGCACATGTCTTGCCGATGGGGTGGCAATACATCGCGTATTAAACCACAACCATAAATATAAATTTGAAAATCAATTTCAAAAATCAGAATTAAATGAAACGCGTGCATGGTGGGACCAAGGGATTTGAATGGACCAATAAAGGATTGTCACGCCTGCACCGGTGAGTCTGACCACCCCTGAGGGTTGTCAACTCCTTCTTCTCTGGTGAGATCGAAACTACAACATGCAAAATAACAAGAATAAAAGCAAGAGATTAAGCCTACCCCTCTAAATCGACCTCTGCGAGTTCAATGGTGTGGCATTAGTTTTCATTGAAACTACCTGTACATGGAGATACGAAGGATTAAAACCTTCGTGCCCTAACAATGGTGTTAGACGATTCCTGCATCAAATCTCAAAAACGATGGTTCTAAACAATCACAAACATCAGTATGAGCATGTATGTAAGCATCAAATTTATTTATATAGCATGCATAGAGAGTTTGGAATTCCAGAGGTTTACCAACTTGTGCAACTTGTGGAAAGGAGTCCTGGGCGTGGAATTGCTTGGAAAATGATTGTGATGGAATCATGGGAACCTCAGAAGTAAGATTTGATGCTTGGAATGACATGACAATGGTTGGAGAATAGGGTTTGCGTTTGCCCTAAACTTTGAAAATTTTGAGAGTTTCCTTTTAGGGTTCTTTGATGCAGCATTCGTGTCAGAGGCTTGTGACTTTGTTGTGTTTATATAGAGGAGCATTCTAGGTTAACAAATATGAAGAAAATATATGGCATTGAATGTGAAAATATTTGATTGCCAATTTGCTTTAAAACTTTATTTGTTTGCTTTAATCATGCACCAAACTATTTCATGCGTTTTTTCCAGCCATATTGGGGGTTTTTGGACCTCAAGCAACTTATATTTAACGCCCCACACGCTCCATACATTGTTCTCACATTTTATTTAATTAAATTTGAATTTAAATAAATAAAATGAAAAATAAATAAAATAAATATTAAGATAATGCATGGATGGGTTTAGAGGTCTCATTTATCATCATGGACATGTTTGAAACCCAAACTTAGGCCCATTAGTCCAAAATTCAAGTTTTGCTCAAAATGACTTTCATGCATTTGCTCAAAATTGCCAAACTTGCAACAATCATATCTTACTCAGTTCTCAAAATTTGAGGATGATATTGGACTTTTTAGAAATATTAAGACGTCCTATAAAACCTCTCTTTGGTATTATCTCACTTGAAGCTTCCATGTTCATATACACTTCTTTGAGAAAAGATGACTTTCTGTTGACTTTTGAAAAGACCTATAATGTCTTGGCCCAATCTCTCAAATAAAGCATTTTTTGGGGAAATTCTATAAGAGATAAAGTTGTAGAGAATTGAATTTCCTTCAAAATGATATTTGGTTGATGAATTTATGATGAAGTATGTGAAATTTATGTTTGGTCAAAGTTCTTAAGAAAACCCTAATTTAGTAACTTTTGACTTTTGATGAATCTTGAGTTTTCTTGATGAATCATGATCAACCCTTGATCAAATGATTAATATAACTTCAAAATCTTGATGTTGACCAAAAATGATGAAGTGTGACTATATGTTGACCACAATTGACTTTTGGTCCAATACAATTGATTTTCAATCATTTGAGCAATTGATTGAGCAAACTTGCACTGTGAGGCTTGAAACTTGACATATGGGTACCTTGAGACATATGAGGAAGCATGAATTCCACTTGAGGCATTTGAAATCACATTTACCTTGAGAAAAGCAAAGCCCTAATTGGAGGTTCATTGTTTAGGAGAAGGTTTGTCTTATCAATCTTGAGTAACCTTGAGCATGATGATGTAAATTGACCTAAAAAATGGGAGGGAAAATTTTGGGGTATAGCAGACTGCACCCAATATCGATTGGAAATAAAGTGTTATACCCAAATGTCAAATGAAAATGTGTTGCATTTGTCGCCTATTTAGAAGATGTTCGACAAGCCCATGATATTTGGTTTAACGTCTTATGCAAGTTTATTGGTTTTTTACTAACATGTTTTTTGATCAAATTTATAACAACCTTGTTTACCGCTTCGACTTGCCCATTGACTTGAACGTAATAAGGAGTAAATGTAAGCAGTTTGAATCCTATTTCTGATGCAAACTCCTTAACTTTCCGTCCAATAAAAATTGAACATTGATCAGTTGTAATGGTTTCAAGAATTTCAAACATATAAAGTAAACTTTATTTTATATATATGTTTTTTTAAATAATAATAAGTTCAGTTTTTTTAATTAACTGTTTCTGTTTTATAATATTATTTTTTAAAAAAATATTTTGTTTTATAATGTATATAAATATAAATTTTTTCGTTTATTATTATTTATAACATTTTTATATTCTATTTTATAATATATATCTAATGAATGTAAAATATATTTTTATAATATTCATAATTTCGTTTTAAGTAAAATTATAAAATATATTTTTCATTTACAAAAATTACAATATTAATGAATAACAACTTTTAAAAAAAATCAAATTTTACCTAAGTAATCAACCAACTATCCAGAAAATATCAAATTTTAAATAAAAAATTACAAAAACACCTCTTCAATCTCCTTCAATCTTGTTGTTCAATCTTTTTCAAATCCTCTTTGATATTTTTCAATCTTCTTCTAATCAATATCTTGAAAAATAAAATTAGCACAAATTAAAATTATACTACAGTATAAACATTAAACAAAATTGTAAAAAAAATTTGAAGTAATTTTGGTGAAGAACCATTACCTTTGAAAATTGGAAGTGGAATAGAAATTGAAATATGGGTGCATCTGAAGATGAAGATGATGAGAAAGAAAGAAAATAAAAAAAAGTTATAAGATGTAATGATTATGTGAAATGAATATATATATATATATATATATATATATATATATATATATATATATATATATATATATATATATATATATATATATATATATAGTCAATCAACGACGTGAAAATTACGTTGCAATCTTGCCACGTGATTTTTGCTTCGCAAATCTTCAACAGTCATAAAATTTTATTTATGACGCTGCACCCACCTGCACCCAGTCAAAATCAGGTCAGAATATTTTTTCCCTAAAAAATTGCGACGCGATATTCATATTACAACTTGAAATTTCAAAATTTCAAAATTCTCATCATGTATACGTTATTTTTTTTATTTTTATATTTTAATTAATAGGTTCGACGTAGAAATCACGTCGCAACTTTTTTTAAAAAAAGAATACACATAATACATATTGGTTTCTCTAAAGAATTAAAGAAATATATATTGGTTAATAAGATTTTATAATATTATAGTTGATTCAAACATACATTGTCATATCTTGATTCATTTCGCTCTTCCGTTTGGGTACTCTGAGTTATTAGCGTTAAGAATGTAAATGTTATTTATAATACTCATATGATAACTGTTTCCCGACGAGCTTCGCTCCCTTACACGCCACGTGTGCTTTGTAACTTCTCTCCACGAACTCACGTTCTCCACTCATGCTCTCTTTTCCTCCGAGAAACCTTTGTTCGAGTGATTTTGGTCACTTATACAATCTTTAAACTTTTAATATTTTCAAACTCAATTAACCTCCTGATCGACTGCATACGTTCGATTGTGCCTTGGTCGACTTGAGCAACTTATATATAAATTTATAAAATTGTTGAAAATTTTATTTTATAATAATTGATTACTCCCTCCGTTCCTTTTTAAGTGTCGTTTTAGAAGAATATTTTTGTTTCTATTTAAGTGTCGTTTTATAATTTAATGTCATAACTTATCAATTATACCCTTACTTTCTCAATAAATAAGAGAGAGTGTAGGAGTGAATTTATTAGGAAAGAGAAAATAAATGAGGGTATAATAGAAAAATTAACTCTAACATAGCACTATCTTGGTTGAAGAGCTTTATGCTAAAATGACACTTAAAAAGAAACGGAGGAAGTATAATTTATTCAATCCGAAGCGCATAACTTCATGTTAACACTTCAATATTGTCTGTCACATATATTTTCACGCTTCATTTTTCAAAAGTCATAATTATTTTTAAAATAACTCACAATAAATTATTATATAAATTTAATAATCCTATTTTAAAAATATTTGATATAATTAAATTCCAATACAGACAAATAAGATTAATTTACAATCGAGTTTCAATCTAATTAATTAATTAATTAATAAGTGTCAAAAAGCAAGTAAGTAGGAATATATAAAAATACTACATTTAACATTTTCACATGCTTCAAAATTCAAATAACATTCTTTCTAAAAATTGTTGGACGAATGTGGTGGTCATATTTCAAAACATTTAAAACCCACTAGTTATGTTTTTTTGTTTTGGTCTGTTGTTTGTTGTGTCTTTGCCATGTTCATTAATATCGTGTACTGGATCTGAACCCCTCACAGTGCACGTTCGACAACAGTCCCAAGAGTCATGTGATCATCAAGATCTGATATTCATCATCATCATTATATTACACAAGATCTGATATTCATCGTCATCATATTAAAGATAATACATATTCAAATTATTAAAGATAATACACATTCAAATTATTCATATGATCCATTGGATTGGACTTGATTGCAACACACCATTCTCTATTATGTGAGATAATTGAAGGATAAGATACATAATAAATTTATTTAACATTATGTGTTATTATAAAAGAGTCATATTCTTTGTACTTTTTATTTCTTTGAATCTCAACAATGTTATATTTTTTTATCAATTTTTGTTCCTATGAAAAATAGATCATACCAGTTACAATATAACAAGACAACTTTATTTTTCGAATCCATATAATTATAGACCAACTCGTAAATATGTTTCATAACATCATAGAAGTTGTCCTCACCACCCTTTGTATCTCCGCTTACGACCACCCTTTATTATATACTCAATTAAATATTCTTACTCAAGATATGGTTTAACTTTGACACAGTTAATCGACACATGAACATGAGTATATTCTTTTTCAGAAAGTCAATGTTTACTCGTCTTTCCAGAGAGACGGTCGGGACGACCAAAAACTAATAAGGTGAATTGACTTCTTTCAATTAAGTAAACTTCGTTCCTTATGATTCTTGCAGTCAACATCATGTGATTGAAAGAATTAAAGCAAAAATGTGATGTCTCTCGATGTGCACTAATTGATCCCTCAACTCTTGCCATATTTTTCACTGATCACTCTGAATCACCCATGAATCGTTCAAATGGATACATCCATCTATATTGAACAGGAACACCAAAGAAAACTTCATAAGCAAGATGCATAGGGAGATTCTCATTAGAATCAAAGAAACCAAGCGGAAATATTTGCTCCAATTGTAGAGAATGACAAGAATATTTCGGTCCAATTTAATAATGTCGTCTACTCTTAAAGTTGACGCGCAAATGTCTTTAAAAAATTGTCCGATTTCAATTAGAGGATTAAGCACATTCTTGGACAATGAACTGAATTCAATTGGAAACAATCTTTCCATGAAAACATGACAATCACGACTTTTCATTTCATGCAACTTTCCTGTTTTGACGTCAACCACTACTACGGAAACCCATTTAACAATGCTTGGAAAACACATATAATCACGCGGTCGAGACGTTGTTGTGTAGAGTGTGGTTCTATATGTGACACTTACAATCATGGTCCAGTAATCGTTATGGTAAAACTTCTATCACAAGGATTGACGTAAACAATTGTTGTAATAATTATAGTGACATGGGTTCGATACCAGCTACAACCAAAATTAAAGAGCATAAAAAGTATCATTTCACCATGGTTTAACGTTCCAACCGTTGTGGTATATGTAAGAGTTCATTATAAAATATGGGACTGCTTGTTATTTCTTGCCCCTCATTAAACATATACTTCCATTCAAATAGATTTTTGAGACAATAATCAGAAAAATTAAGTTATTCTTGAAAAGAAACTTATATGATCCAACATTTTTCGAATTGCAAGCATCATGTAAATCATGATTTTCTTTTTTAGCCTACAGGATTAGATTCAATCCCAAATTTTTCAAAGTAATATTGATAAATAGATGCCAGTCTAAATCTTTTACATAAACTTTGATTTCCTCTTCTTTTCTATTTTATTTTTCAAACATCAAGTTTTGTGTGAAAGATCTAGAATGACACCCATTTATCAATATTATTTTGAAGAATTTATGAAATTCAATTAAATTCTATACGCTAAAGAGGAAATCATGATTTATAAGATGAATGCAATTCGAAAAAATATTGCACCGTCTAAGTTAATTTTCAAGATTAACTTTTTTAAAAAAATTATCATCTTAAAAATATTTTTAAATTAGTGCAAGTTTAATGTGGGGTTAGTGAAACACGCAATCTCATATGATATAACAAACTTAATAACAATATTTATCAAAAAAACATCAAATTAATTTACATGGATTTGGAGAATTGAACAACTAACCATTTCTTGAAGCTTTAAGTGAGAAGTAAAGAACCATAAACACTTGCTAGTTGCACATGAAAAACCATTAAATAGAAAAGACGCGCTTTAACATTAAATGAATAATATATTTGAGGGCACTGAGTTTCGAACCCAAGAAAGTCTGGATTCTGCAACTACTGTTATGTCTGCAACCGTTATTATATGTTAACAACTTTTAAGAAAAAAATTTAAAAAAAAGTTAGCATCGTGGGTTTAGTGATGTCACTACGATTTTGGAAGAACCGTCGTGAATTGGATGTTGTTGTTTCCATATTTTATAGTAGGGAGCACATCTAGCCAGGTTAGAAGAATAACCATTAGGCATCCTTAACTCATTTAACCACCGACAAAATTCTTTTTCTTCTTGGGGAGTAAGAGAGTAACAAGTCTTGGGTTTTAATAATTTTCTATTTGGTCAAGGTTTCATTCCTAACTCTTTTTGATTACAAAAAAGTTCCAAGTCTTTTTTAGGATTCTCATTATCTTTCGTCTTCTCATTATCCATCATTGTGTTAAATACATTAACAAAAAAATTCTTCTCAATATGCATAACATCAATATTTTGTCGCAACAAATTATCCTTCCAATATGGGAGGTGCCAAAAAATACTTCTTTTTGTCCAACTGCGTGTGTCCCCATATCCTTCAATTCTGCGTGCTTCACCATTATCTATGAATTTCTGTAGGTCACGAACACTATTCAATACTTCAATCGATGACAATCGAGGAGAAGGTAGATTTGTTACATTTTCTCTTTTTCTAAAAGCATTCTTATTTCTTTTAAACTCATGGTTTCTAGGTACCAACCTACGGTGACAGTCAAACCACAAATGTTTTCCACCCTTTTTCCAAAGTAAATGCTTTTGTGAACCCCCATGCAATACGGGCATCCCATGTTACCATGCGTACTCTATCCAAACAACATTCCAATGATAGGAAATTCATTAATTGTCCATATCAACGTAAATCACATATTAAAGTTTTGTTTACGAGACACATCATAAGTCCATTATCCCTTCCGCAACATCTTGAGATCATCAATTAAAGGTTACAAATAAACATATATTCCCACATTTGGCCTCAACAGTACTGGAATGATGCATGTCAAAAACATGTAAGGTTTTGTCATTCACATCTCAGGAAGGGGATTCTATGGGGTAACAATAAGTGGTCAACAATAATATGCATTTGCTGATGAATGGATATAAGAAGTGAAACCATTAAAGTATAATTCAATCCTGACATTCTCGGGTTCTGCTGCAAATTTAGGATGTACTCTAACAAACTATTTTCATGCCTCGCCATCAAATGGATATCGCATCATGCTTTAACTAGTTATGTTTCTGTGATGCCATGTCATTTGGCTTGAACTATGCATTGATGCAAAAATTCTTTGCAACCTAGGTATTATTGGCAGATAGAACATGGATTTCACTACAACTCGTTTTTGCTTTCAATCAACTCTGTCACTGTGAACTAAATACCTCGAACTATTGCAAAACTTACATTCCTCCAATTTCCCATCTTTTGTACCAAACTCATTGTCATAAAACAACATTCAACCTCTAATGCAACAATCAATATTTTTTTACTGGTAGTCCCAACTTTGACACATCCTCTTTGCATCATAATAACTTGTAGGCATGTTTTCTTTCACAGGATTCACGTCCAACATCATTCTCACAAAGAATTCTAAACACTGTCCGAGAATATTCCTATTTGAATTCACAGCCAACAGCCAACAACCTCACAGACATTGATAGCCTCGAGTTAGAAGACCCCTCAAACAATGATAAATTTAATTAATTCAACAACTGATAGAACTTTTGGGCTTTCTTATTTGGGAGCTCTTCTGCATCAAAGTCTTGAGGTTCATCATAAGCCACATCCACCCTTAATGTGTCACTGACCATATCCTCGACTACATTAAATTTTTCTTGGCATTGCATATATGATGGAATCCTGGAGCATCTCTATTTATATCTGGTCCAATATGTATTTGACTGCTAGAAGCCTATATATTCATCTTGGACATTTTCCCCATTAGTTGTCCAAACCCAATAATTTGGCCTAAAATCCACTATCTCCAAGTGACGTTTTACTTCACTAGAGTCACTAATTATATTTCTGCAACCACTCTTTAAACACGTGCACCTCACCCCTCATTCGCTTTGACAACGTTCTTGAGCAAACACATATGAGAGAATACCCTTAATTTTCGAAGACGATAAATTTCGCCCAGAATACCGAGACGATAGCCTAAGTGAATGTCTAGCACTAACTTCTAATCTTATGCCCTGCCCAAAGAAACCAGTTATATAACTTAAAACACTACCCAATAATCTTAGGTATGAATTCCTAAATACCGAACTTGAACGACCAGTTATAGTCAATGTTGACTTAGGACAATTAGAAACCGAAAAATTGCTACATGTCCTTCGAAAATATCCTACAGCTCTAGGCTATAACATCTTAGACTTAAAAGGAATAAGTCCCTCTATTTGTATGCATCGCATTATGCTTGAAGAGGATAGTAAGACTTCTCGAGAGCATCAAAGAAGAATAAATCCTATTTTAAGCGATGTTGTCAAAAGGGAGGTACAAAACCTATTAGAAGTAAGACTTATTTACCCAATTTCCGATAGTAAATAGGTTAGCCCAGTTCATGTCATGCCTAAAAAGGGAGGTGTTACAGTCATTCAAAATGTGAAAGGAGAATCCGTAACTCAACACACTCTTAACAGATAGAGAATGTGTATCGATTACAGAAAATTAAATAAATCCACTCGTAAAGATCATTTCCCGTTAGCATTCATCGATCAAATGATTGAATGTTTGGCCAAGCATTCTCATTTCTGCTATTTAGACGGTTACTCAGGATTCTGCCAAATCCCCATACATATGAATGACTAAGAGAAAACAACTTTCACATGTCCTTATAGCATATTCACCTATCGGAGAATGCCTTTTGGACTATGTAATGCTCCAACAACTTTCCAATAATGTATGATATCAATATTCACCGATTTCTTAGATGGTATCATCGAATGCCTATCGAACGTAGAAAAGGTACTCAAACGATGTGTTAGCGTCAATTTAGTGCTAAATTGAAAAAAAATGCCATTTAATGGTTCGACAAGGAATTATTCTCGGCTATATAGTATAAGATAGAGGAATCGAAGTGGATAAAGCTAAGATTGAAGTAATAGAAAATCTCCAACCTCTTAAAACTGTTAGAGAAATTCGAAGCTTTCTAGGGCACGCCGATTTCTACAAACGATTCATTAAAGACTTATCTAAAATAACCACGCCACTTACTAAACTTTTAATGAAAGACGCTGAATTCATATTCGACGATAAATTTCTAAAATCTTTCGAAACCCTTAAACAAGCTTTAATATCAACACCGATCACTCAACCGCCTGATTGGAATGAACCATTCGAAATCATGTGCGACGCCAGAGATTATGCTGTAGGTGCAGTCTTAGGACAAATAAAGGATAAAAAGCTTCATGCAATTTATTACGCAAGTAGAAACTTAGATCCTGGACAAATGAACTACGCCACCACTAAGAAAGAACTCTTAGATGTTGTGTTCAGTTTAGATAAATTTCATTCTTACCTTGTAGGATAAAAAATAATCATCTATACTGATCACGCTGCAATTAGATACCTGTTGAGCAAGAAAGATGCTAACCCGAGACTCATAAGATGGATTTTACTCCTACAAGAGTTCGATTTATAAATTAAGGATAAGAAAGGTACATAAAATGTAGTAGCAGACCATTTATAAAGAATGGAAGGAACTGAACCTGATAAAGTCCCAATAAACGATGATTTTCCTTATGATCGCCTTGATGGAACATAACGAGATCGAATACACTTTATATGATCACATTGCTGAAACAAATGAAGCAGTGGACGTAGTCTCTAACTCAATACCTCCATGATAATTGACTTTGTCAACTACCTAGTAGCCAAAGTACTTCCACCATGTCTAACATACCAGCAAAAGAAGAAGTTCTTTCACGACCTTAAACAATATTATTGGGATGAGCCTCTTCTTTTCAAAAGAGCCGTCGACGGTATTTTCCGTCTATGTGTCCCTGAAGATGAAATAGTTAACATAATTTCCCACTATTATAATGCCCCCTATGGAGGACACGCAAGCACCTCGAAGACGTGGACTAAGATCTTATAAGCAGGCTTCTTTTGGCATAATTTATGGAAGGATGTGCACTTAGTTGTTTTAAATTGTGACCAGTGCCAACGCACTGACAACATCTCCAGATGCGATAAGATGCCTCAGAAAGGCATTCTAGAAGTAGAAGTCTTCGACGTGTGGGAAATTGACTTCATGGGACCCTTCCCATCTTCTTTTGGAAATAAATACATACTTGTAGCTGTCGATTACGTATCGAAATGGATTGAGGCCGTAACCTCTCCAACAAGTGACACACTAGTCGTGATCAAGTTGTTCAAAAACACAATCTTTCCAAGATTCGGTGTGCTGAGACTAGTCATCAGTGACGGTGGCTCGCACTTCATTTCTAAAATCTTTGAAAAACTCTTAGCGAAATATGGAGTCTGACACCGTGTAGCAACACCTTATCACCCACAAATAAGCGGGAAAGTAGAAGTCTCAAACCAAGAAATTAAGAAAATACTAGAGAAAATTGTTGCTACATCTAGGAAAGATTGGTCTGATATGCTACACGAAGCTTTATGGGCATATAGAACAACATATAAAACGCTGATAGGAATTGCACCTTTCAAACTAGTTTATGGTAAATCGTGTCACCTTCCAGTAGAACTCGAACATAAAGCCTATTGGGCTATAAAAACTCTAAACTTAAGTTACAGTGCCGCAGGAGAAAAGAGAATCTTAGACATAAATGAACTTGAAGAGCTTCAACTCAATGCGTATGAAAATGCCAAAATCTATAAAGAGAGAACGAAAAAATGGCACGATAAACGTATTTCTAGGAAAGTGTTCCACGAGGGGGACATAGTACTTTTATTAAATTCTAGGCTCAAATTATTTCCTGGTAAACTACGTTCTAGGTGGTCTGGTCCGTTTGAAATTACTAAGGTCTTACCAAGTGGTGCCATAGAAATTAAGCGCAAATCCTGTAACCCATTTATTGTTAAAGGGCACCGCTTGAAACATTACCACTGTGTAGAAAACGGAGACTACTCCGCTAAATTCTTCTTTATCTTTTTTTTTTATTTCTATTTTTATTCTCTTTCTTTTTCGGCATTTGGCCAATGTTGACTTTCTTTTATTATGCTTTACTAATTTCCAGGATAACATACTTAGTCACTAACTAATTCTCACGATGACAAGAGTTGATAATATGCATGTTACCTTCAAAGGAAGGAATTAGAGGGGTATATTTGCGACATTAGCCGAGTGAGAGATGCAACCTATTATTTTTGCTAATGACCATGCTATGAATGCACTTGGAATTCGGGTTAGTGTTTTATTCCTACTGAACCAAATTGGGTGGGACACCTCTCGTATTATGAGAACTTATGCCATATACCGTAGGCTCACTTTAGAGTTCCTTAGCTCACTTACTTTCCTACCGAACCATGGGTTAGGATATAGTCGCGGGCTCATTCTTTTTAGGCTGTTTGGAGTTAATTATAAGTTTAACCATAGAGAGTTTGCCGATCTCCTATGTTTTCCTAGTGGTGTAGTTGTCTACCATGAGACTCAAGAAGAACTTCTAGGCTATAGGGAGTTGACCATTTCTAGGGGTCTATTAATGGTAATCGAACCACTGAGCCCACTGATTTTGGCTCAAGAAACATCCATAACCCAGCCATTCGGTATTTCCACAAGATCATCACTCATACCCTATTTGGAAAGGCACAAATCATCGCCACAACATCCCGCAATGAACTTTTCATAATGTTCTGCACATCCCAAAATCAACCCGTTAATGGAGTAACTTTTATGCTGTCTAATTTCGAGCTTCTCATTCAGACTGATCATGCACCCATTCTTGTAGTAGGCCTAGTAACCATGACCACAAATGCAATTGGATTAAGACACCCACTCCTTGGCCTAAACCCCTACGGTAGCATCCAACCCATGAACATTCAATTTTTCAACAAAGGCCTAATAGGTAACCTTGGCCCACATCAATTTTCCTTGCTAATCGATAAACAAGTAGTGGACCAATTCACCATACCGAACCATATTACCAGTGTGCATAACCAGGCCAATTGGCTCTTTGGACTAGATCAACCTCCCACTCCTCCATCCACTCTTGAAACCCCCCAGGCTTATGAAGATTTAGAGGACCCTGAGACACCTCTAGGTTATTATGACATTGCTTCGCCTGTTCATCCCGCACCCTCCGCCACATCTGTCACTCCAGCCAATGCTCCATCTCCTCCTATTGACATTGCCTCTGCTCTTACAAATTTGGATAATCAAGTCGCTAACTTAGGAGGCGATATCAATACTTTGCGCTTGGATTTTCACGGTTTTATGGATATTGTAGTCGAACAGATGAATGATTTATATCAGCATATTTTCTCACGACGTGGCTAGCTATTTTATTTTGGAGACTTATTGGTTTTCTAACCCTTGAATTTAAACAATGAGGACATTGTTTTGTTTAAGTGTGGGGGGAGGAAATAGTTAATTAGGATTTCCTGTTTTCTTGATTTTGAATTCAAGTAGAACAAATTTAATTTTAGAATTTTAAATTTTATCATTTTCATTTGTTGATCAGTACTTTGGTATCATTCTTATTCTAATGCAGTTAAATATCCAGTTTATATGCTTTAGTTTTCTGCTATTCAGTTTATATTTTGTGCTATTATTACATGCTACTAGATACTGCTATTCAAATGCCAGATACTGACTGATATAAGATATGGAGTTTCTGTGTTGCTGTTATGTATGTGTATCATTTATGCATCAAGAGTGCGTGACTTATTTTTTAACTACTATGCTAAAGCACTACTGTTACATGCAATATTTTATAAACATGCTTCCTGATTCTAAATAGACAAAGCATGAAGAATCACATGCTTTGGTCAAATTATAAATAAGAAAAAGTCATGTGGCCCCTGCCCTCTGTTGCATGCATGATGTGTTTCATATGCAATTCACGGGTAAAATTTTAACACAAAGAAGCAATCTATGTGGCCCCCGCCCTGCACCTTGGGGCGCCCGCCCTGCATGCCTGATCCTCTGCCACGTGATTTTTCTTTCTCTCTAACTCCATGCATGTTTCTTACAAGTGATGCATTCACATGCAAAGTATAGCAAAAGAAGCAAGAGAGCTTCACATGCATGCCTTGGGGCGCCCTCCCCTGACCTTGTGGCCTCCACTCTGTTATTCTTGTCTCTTTCTCACTCCCACATTAACCATACTCACTCCATTTTTTATTCTTCACTTATAACTTTCAAACTCCCATTTTTCCAGAAACCACACCGTTCAATCTTCCTCCTTAAATTTCAACAACACCTTATTTCATCTCTTCAATTTCTACTCCACTTTTATAATCTCATCCTACCACACTCACTCTAAATCATACGCCTCCATGTTTCATTCTTCCTTAAATTTCTTCCTCACAATCACTTATTTTGCAGCAACTTATAATGGCCCAACGTGCTCAAAACCAGAGGACGATTAGATCAACCAGGCCACCTCCAGATCTTTCATGTATTATCTTTCACACTCAAGATGGTGGGGAGCAAAGAGAAAAATATTTGAAGTTCTATCATCGATCCGTGGTACCCACAAAGTACGTAGACGAAGATTGTTTAGAAAAATTGGGGCTGACTAACAGTGTGATGTTCATGCTCGACAACACAAATATACACCACATTTGCACCAGAAGTTTCCCACCCTTGAGGCGTTAGTTTTAGAATTTTTAAGTTCGTTTTCTTATGAAACTCCATCAGATGCTCCTACCCTCACAAGAACCGCAAAATTTTGGATGTTTAATCAGGAGTATGTGCTAGACTTAGTTAGAGTGGCCGAAATGTTGCATTTTGAATTAATCGACTACACAATACCTTGGATGGATTTTGGATCCAGTCTCTGGGGGGTTTGATTGGTGAACCGACACAAGATTGGAAAGACCTGTATGACTCACATATACACAATCCGACAATCCGCTATTTCCACAAGATCCTATCAAACACTGTCTTTGATCGGACTAACAACCACAAGGTAAACCAACGAGAAATGTTCGTCATACATAGTGTGCACTAGCTAATAGGCGGATTAACACAGCTCCTTGTTGACGCCATCGATTTTTTTATACTATTTCGATATAAAACAATAAAGTCGCCGCCTAATTTTATTTATTCTAAAAGAACGGGGAAGTATAGATAAAGCCCAAGAAATGAAAATGAAATGAAATGGTTGTCGGGACCAAGAGATGCAGGTTCGGAAGTCGGTTATGCAAGGGGAAGGTATTAGCACCCCTCACATCCATCGTACTCGATGGGACCCATTTAGTTCTAAGTGTGTTTGTGTTTAAAAAGACAATTTGCAATCTTCTAATTATTGTGCGCTAAAAGAGAAAAGAAAGGAGGCCTGTTTTAATTTTTTGAAAGTGGGCTCGCCAAGATGTTAGAATCTTGTGCCTACATATTCCCCAAGTGCGATGAAAGTGGTTGATTTTGAATGAAGAGACAAGTCGTCATTGTTAAAGGAGAAGACTCGTCTAAACACCCACAAGGTGTGATAAATAATAAAGGACTACGCACCATCATGAGGGAGAATTTGAGAACGCCTCTAGTACTCAAGTGGAGAAGTCAAAAACCATGGGGATAGAGGAAGAACATCTCGACTATAAATGATCATGTCTAATCTTGAAAAGGTTTTAAAGGTAAAAGGTGCTCGGACGCACAAAAAATCTTGAATGAGTTGAGATTGATTTTAAATATGGACGAAAATTACCGAACAATAGGACTAGCATCCCACGACTCAAATACTAGAAACTAGAGGAGAACAAGAAATTCAACGAGTCGTCTCTCATCCCAAAAAATTTCTTATGAAAAGATGAAGTGAAGCAAAGTTCACGCTTATTAAATTTGAGTCTTTAAACAATTATCTAGCGACAATGATTTAAATACTCGGAGTTTATTTTGAACAAGTCTCTAAACAATTGGTCAAGCAATCAACGGTTTAAGTACTCGGAATTTATTATGAAAAGATTTTTGAAAAAGTCACTCAATGTTGAATCGAGGTTTGAGAATTTATTATGAAAGTGGTGAATGGCAACGAGAGGAGATTTAATTTGGGCTATGATTAACCAAGAAATCTTGATTAATCTCGAGAGAATAGACAAGTGTCTACTCCCTACTATGAGGCCCTTTTTTTGAATGAGAATTTGGTATATGGACCAAAGAGCGAGAAATGGATGAGAATAATTGCGAACATTCATGGAAATAGCAAATAAATTAATAAAATCTGATCGTACCTGATCAGAAGGTGTCTTGTCCTAATCTGCAACAGGGGTTGAAGATGAAGAGGGGGGTACCTGCAAGACACTCCGATGTCAAAGTAAGAAAAGGCAAAAGGAAGCAAGCAAGTAGAAAAGAGAGAATGAATGAAATTACTTGACCCTCTCAAGTGAGATGGTATTTATAGCCCCCAGCGCTGGGCCAAGGTCCAGTTAGTTGGTAGTGATCCAAGCCCACTAACGGACTGCCAGGGCTTGCGTGTGCATGGAGGCCAGCACGTGGCCTCCTCCCTGGATTGTCGCTCCTGGAAATCCGGGTTTACTCCGAGATTTCCGGCGGGCGAATGGTAGTTGAGATAGCGAGTAACATGTCCGATATTTTTGGGGGGCACGTGGCAGTCAAGACTGTTGGCCACGTGGCCCTCGCGCAAGTGATGTAAACTATCCTTTAAGGGCAAATGGGCCTTGGTTCTGCCTGCCAGATTGGGCCCCTATGACTGTGGGCCAAGTGTTGGGTCAGTCCAGAACAAAATCCAATACAAGGTGGCTTGCACAAATGATAAGACAATTGATAATGTGTACGTGCATGCATAAAATAAATGTAATCAATTAATTAAATAAAATGTAATCAAGTAATTAGATTAAGAAAAATCAATTAGATAAACTAATCAATTTTAAATAACCCAATTAGATAATTAAAATGAATTTTAACTAATCAACTAAAGCCTCATTGTAAGTCCAAGAGCAAGCGTGGTGTGTGCATCATGTGTGGTCGTTGCGACGCTTCTAAGCTTTGTCGACTCAAGGTGAGAAAATGGCTCGCAATCGAGAATTAGTTTGAAATGTTTTTTTGGTTTTGTGAACATGTCATGAATAATTAAATAAAGCGATAAAGTAGTTACTAGCTATTACATCATATGGAGAGTGGGGATACATATTTACAAATGGGAATGACGAAAATAAATTACAAGTCCTTATAATAGCACAAGTGAGATAAATAATAATTCGACAATTAAAATAAAACAAGATTAATTCTAAAACTACTTAACAATGGAATTTTTGGTTATTAAGAAAAAGAAATTTAATTATTTTTTTTTTTGTCTTTTTAGAAACAATTAAAAAAAAATTATTAAATAAAATAAAAAACACAGATCTATCGAAAACTAAGTTAAGTTAATAGGGAAAATTTTTTTTAAATAACCAAAAAAAAAAAAAAATTACAAAATTGTCCCTAAAAAAAAAATTATTACAAAAATGTCCAAAAAAAATTAAAATATACACATAGGCGCCACTTGATGTGGCGCCCACACTGTTCAATTTTTTTTTTTTTTAAATTTTTTTTTTCAAAATTTTTTAAATGATTTTTAATTGATTTTAATTATAAATAAAATATTTTAAATACAAAAAAATTATTTTAAGGTGAAATAAAATATTTAAGAAATTATGAAAATTGTTTTATAATTTTTCAAATTTTTAAGTGATATTTAATTGTTTTTAATTGTATTTAATTGTTTTTAATTATAAATAAATTATTTTAATTAGAAAGAAAATATTTAAGAATTTATTTATTTGTTTTTATAATTTTTAATATTTTCTAAGCAATTGTTTTTTAATTGTTTTTATTTATAAATTATATATTTCTCAATTATATATTTATTTGTTTTTGTTGTTGTTAATTATAAAAATTATTTTAAATACAAAAATGTATTTTAATTATTCTTAAAAATATTTTGAAATTTATTTAATTTTTTTATAATTTTAAATTTTTAAGCAATTGTTTTGTAATTGCATTATTTATTAAGTTGATATATATATATATATATATATATATATATATATATATATATATATATATATATATATATATATATATATATATATATATATATATATATATATATATATCATTATTTATATATTAACTTAATAAATAATTAAATAATATTATTTATAAGTTATTAAATAATATTAATTTAAATATACTAAACTATAATAATAAAGACAATATATTTATATTGAAAATAATACAAATAATAAAGGTTACATATTTTTAATGCGGTCCCTTGTATGATCCGCACGGGGTCTAACAACTCTCCTAGATGGTTCACGTGGTGGTGGTGCTTCCTATTCCCGCCTCGTCCGCGTCCCTTGGCCTTTGCCTTTGTGGTTGCGTTGAAGTCCCTTGCCGTAGGAAAGGCGGGTGCCTCTACGCCTCAAAGCGTTGCCTTGGTGGGACAAACCGACTCTACTTGGTGCGCCCTCGAATGCGGTAATTGGTAGTTTTGGGTTGAATCGGGTTGGCCATAGATGTATGTTTGTTGTGGTGTGTAGTAGTCGGGTTGATAATCCTCTTGTATGCCCGTGTCGGACTAAGTGGAGGACTAGAAGAGCCGTCGTGATGGAAGTGTTGAGATTGGTGTTGATGGGGGTATAGTTTTGATTTATGGGGTGGACATGTGTTGATGGTGGCGGAATGTTGAGGTGCGTGTTGGTAATCTTCATGGTGTTGAGGTTGAGTTTGGGGTATATATTGTTGAGATTGTTGTGGTGGTTGTGGTTGGTAAAATGGTGGTTGTGGTGGTTGTTGTTGTTGTTGTTGGTAATATGTTGGTTGTTGTTGTTGTTGGTAATATGTTGGTTGTGGTGGTGTTGTTGATGGAAATAGGGTTGTTGCAACCGAGGGTCGCCAAGTAAAAGGGTCGACACAATCATTTCGGATTGGTATTTGCTCTATACCAATCCACATATTCCTGTGGGCTTCATTTCATTGGGCGCCACAGGGTGTAGGACGTAGTGGGCACGCTCTTTCCACATTTTGAACTCCTTTGCAAAGCCTTCCGTTCATACCACCGGTGGTGACTTTTTAAGATGCCAAGGTTCCAAGGACAATGGGGGCTGGATTTCGATGCATGCCAAATTGTAGTTTGACACGGTCACTTTGGTGCATCTCCACCGTGGTGAACCGAATGATAGAAGTTGTTGTCCAACAGTGCGTCTTCGGGATTAGGTTGGTGTTCCAATCCCAAATACGGTCTCGGATAAACTACAAAGAAAAAATAAATACTTTAGTCAAGAGAATGTTTGATATTAATAAATTAGTTAGATGAGGAATGATTTAGTAGTAATCGTCTTACGCTCGGAGACGATCCAATAGTTGACGATAAAATATTATTTTATTTTGGGGTTAGGTGTAATCTAGGCCATTGCAATGAACCTAAACAAAAAAAGAACAACAATATTATTTACAAATATTTATAGAATAAATATACAAAAGGAAATGACATCAAAATTTACCTAGTTGCGTAGGGAAGGAGTAGACGTTAGGGTTTCGGTGCTAGCCTTGGCAATCTCCACCACCCCATGTTTGAAGCAAAAAGCACATCCGAAAAGGTACGGTGGTCCTTTGTGCATTTTACACAACGAGCTATACAGTAAGCCAATAAAGAGAACCCCAACTATATGTGCTTATTAAATCTATGTCCTCGAGCAAACTCAAGTACATAAAGTTTATGCTATTTCCTGTTCCTTCGGAAATAGCAAGTGTCAAATAATAACATGATATAAAATCTTGTTTTAATTATTTTTCTTCTTCTTGGATTCCTCGCTTAAAACAATACTATCATGATATGCATGGAGGCTCGAAAGTTTAATACCCCCTTGCTTTTGCATTTCCCTCACCTTCGAGATCTACGCCCAACATTCGAACACATATTTCGTTGGGCTGTATGCGTTCGATCACGAGCTTCCCATCAATGCGAAGACCAAAAGCATGTACACGCCCTCGAGTGTGACGGTACATTCACCGTTGGTAGGTGAAAAGTGTGGGTCTCGGTCTCCAACGTTCACACAAAGCAAGTATAAACTTGACATCAATTGTGGCATTAACCACATTCATAACATTACCAAACCCCGTATGTAAGGTATGCACCATGGGTCCGGATAAGGCATCGGTGTGAACGTTGACGAAATTTCTTTACATCCTTTAAAGACATACAATATAAACAAGCATTAGAATGGAGTTTTAAAAATTAAATTATAAACATACAAAAGAGGACGTGTTCAAGTAAAACTTACGAATGAGGCAATGTTCGCCTAGTGCCTCTGTGTTCTTGGCCCATGGTTAGTAGAGACATGATTGCAAAGTAGAGCGAGGTGAGTTGTTGAAAGAGTGACCGCTATTTATAATCTTATTCAAAAGTGTGATTATGCAAAATTTTGCCAAGTGTAACGCATGCAGCAGATGCATTGGGACAACTAATGGTGCACTTGTCATGTCTAGAGGCATCTTGCGGTATGGGCATGCGTGAGAATCTTGCATACTTGACACGACCACGCATGCGGGTAGGTGGCAGCTTCTGGATGGGAATCCGAGAGACTTGACACGACCATTGCATGCGGAGACAGTGGCGGCTGCATGATGGGAATCTCGAGAGACTTGACACGACCATTGCATGCGGAGACAGTGGCGGCTTGCATGATGGGAGAGAGACACGACCATTGCATGCGAGACGGTGGCGGCTTGCATGATGGGAATCCGAGAGACTTGACACGACCATTGCATGCGGAGGCGGTGGCGGCTTGCATGATGGGAATCTGAGAGACTTGACATCTCCATCCAAGGCCTAGGTGAATAAGTTGCTCCACTATATATTCGCCTTTAGTTAGAAAAAATCACACAACTTTTCACAAAGTATTCTCACCTTCCTTTACCACACATTCACATACCGCACACAAATATTCAAATATCATGGCATCTTCATCACAATACAAAATCAAAGCTCACATGAATGGCGAGACATATGAATGTAATATGTCCGCTTCCTATTTAGGAACACCGCACTCGATTTTGTCTAAACAGAGGAGTCGACTTCTCCCACCGAAAAAAGCTAGAGTCCAAACTTAGACAACTGTGTCACAAATATTTTATCAACAACCTTTTTCGATAATAACTCAAGACGGTTTTATAAGTCATTGATTCAAAATGACTCGAGGTACAAAACATGTTTCGTATCCATGAGTATTCGTTACGATTATATTGTTTTGTACATTATTTTAAACGACTCAAGCATCACGAATGTCCAACACGGGTTATTGATCCTGGTTGATGACGAACTTTGAACATCCCGTAGAAGACGATGGAGTTGATGACGAAGACGTGGTTGATGACTTGGTGAACCGGATTCCGAGGACGATGAACAAGTACAAATACCGGAAGCGCAACGCTACTCACCGCCTGGGCACTTCACAACCCTTAACTTGGGAGAGGATGAGCCCTCAGAAGATATGTTCTTCAACCCGTACATGCGGTCCGACGAGGAGTTAAAGAAAGGTGACCAATTTCGGACCAAAGAAGCGTGCCCGCTAGCAATAAAAAGCGGCATGAAAAGCGTGTTGACTACGAGGTCAACAAATCCAACCCGTAACGATCGTCATTTCATGTAAAACCAGTGTGGGTACAGGTTGATGTCATCGTATAAGAAGAAATATAATGCGTGGGTGATAGGGTCAATTTCACAACCACACACGCGGCGTCAACACAAACTTGGCACAAGATCATCGTAAACTTAGTCACGATATGATCCGCCATTCCATTTTACCTCTTGTTGAGGCCGACCCATCACGAAGGTGAAGACAATTATCTCCCACGTGTTCTTTGTATTCAAATATACACCGTCGATCGAAGGCTGGTTAGCGAAAACCAAGGCAATTGTTTACGGTAATTGGGAGGAGTCGTACAAGCAACTTCCACGATACTTAGCCGCACTACATTTGTATTCTCTCGGACGGTTTCAATAATGGAGACATTAAGCCAAGACCCTAATGGAAATTGTCTAGAAGGTAATGGGATTTTCCATAGGCTTTTCATTTCGTCCGCATTATAGGTTTCACCTTTTGTAAGCCGCTCATTCAAGTAGATGGAACGTGGTGTATGGGAAATACAAGGATCGTTCATGATGGCGGTCGCAAGATGGAAATTCCAATATTTTCCCATGGCATTTGCATTGGTAGAAGGAGAAACGTGCTTGGAGTTTCTTTCTTAAGAACCTCCGATGCACGTGACTCGACATCCGTGTTATTTCCGCAGCACGCTTCCATAAACAGTGCATACAACAATCCAAAAATGGTTGGCATGACCCCGTCAACGCATGTATATCATCGGACATATTGCCCAAAATTTTGTGCGGAGTTCAAAGACAAATTCTTGAAGCAAAATTTGATAAACGGGGTATTCGTTAAACCAACACGGATTCCAATACTACCGGAAATAGTGTTGGCAAATTCGATCTGGGAGGTGGATCGATAATATCGACGAGCAAAGTGGACTAGGTCCTCGACGATGGGGTGAGGTGGGGCACATGACAACAAATCTCGTGGAGTCAATGAACGGGTCTTTAAGGGCATACGTAACCTCCCGATAACACTTTGGTGAGTGCGACTTATTTTCGAATGGCAACACCGTCAGAACTAGGCAAGCTGGAACACGTGTTACAAACGAATCAAGTGTATAGTGATGCCGCATGAAGTTTATGAGGAGGAATCTACCAAAGACCATAGGGTTCTGAAATTCGACCGCCATGGCCACACTTTTAGCGTCAAGGAAACAATTGACCATAACCAGGCTGCCGGACAAGAGTATAGGGTCCTAATACAAGATCGTTGGTGGTCAATTTCAAGCCTATCGTATGCCTGTTCCCATGTGATTGCAGTGCTCACACACCCACGATGCGTTGTCGTTAGTGTCTCCCATCTACAAAGTTGCAACATTGTTGAATGTATATGACAATCCCTTTGGTAGCATTAGAGGCATATTGGCAGTATGAAGGGAAATTGTTTGGCACAACGAATCGATCGGCGGAATAAAAGTGGACGCCCAAACAGCGCATTAGAACCGAAATGGACGTCGTAGAGAACGCAGAGAAAATGTGGCATATGTCGACAAATAGGACATAACAAAACAAATGTCCAAATCGTGGATCAAGTTCCACAACATAGTTTTCAATTTTATAACTCTATGTAACAATTTTATTTATCAATAAAGAGTTCTTTTTATTCCAAATAAGAAAATTAAATAATGAATTAATTATTTATATATAATTTAACAATTAAAACAAATAGCAACAAATAAATAATTAATATATAATATATAATTATATATTAAATAAATTATATAATTTTATTTTAAATAATAATTTATATAATTAATATATAATTAACTTAATTTTAAATGTTAATTTCTTAATTATATATATGCTAAATAATAAAATTAAATAATGAAATAATTATTTATATATAAATTATAAAAGTAATTTTTAATAAGATTTAATGTATATAAATTAAATAATTAATTTTAAGTTAATTATATAACAATTAAATAATTATCTAAAAAGTAATTTATAAATAAAACAATTAAAAACAATTACTTACAAAATATTAAAATTATAAAACAAATAAATAAATTATTAAATGTTTTCTTTCTAATTAAAATAAGGTTGTTGTAATTAAAATAATTTATTTATAATTAAAAACAATTAAATACAATTAAAAACAATTAAAAACAATTAAATATCACTTACAAAAATTTGAAAAATTATAAAAACAATTTTCATAATTTCTTAAATATTTTATTTCACCTTAAAATAATTTTTTTGTATTTAAAATAATTTATTTATAATTAAAATCAATTAAAAATCATTTAAAAAATTTTGAAAAAAAAAATTTAAAAAAAAAATTGAACAGTGTGGGCTACATCAAGTGGCGCCTATGTGTATATTTTAATTTTTTTTGGACATTTTTGTAATAATTTTTTTTTTAGGGACATTTTTGTAATTTTTTTTTTTTTTTTGGTTATTTAAAAAAAATTTTCCGTTAATAGGTCAGGAGGGGGTGTTAAACATGAAACAGAGTGTGAGAAGTATATGGGCCGGTGACTGATTTTGTGGCCCATTTGGAAGGAGAAACACAAAAATGAAAATCCTAGGAGCCTTGGTCGCAACAGCTACTTATTATTATTTTTTATAATAAATAAAACATTAAGAGAAAACAAATTGTTTCTCTCTCAAATGAATCGTACGCTCATCTTCCTCACTGGCTTTGTTCCCTTCTCTTAACCGCATTCCTAAGACACAAACATGAACCCTAGCATCCCCAATTTCGAAATTTGTTAGAGTTACAAGGGTTATAAACTACAAAAGCAAATATTGGAAAAAAGATTGAAAGGAAAAAAGGTACGCTGTCGAATCTCGTTACTCTTCGCCTTCCGCTTCGATTTGTGTTGCTGAAATGCGCGGATCTGAGTTCGCTTGTTGTTTGTTGTTCTGTTCTTTTACTGGGTTCTCCGGATTTCTTCACGGTTTTTCTTTGTCTATGAAGTTTGTGATTGTGAGTTGGTTTTCTTTCTGTGATCTGGTTTGTGGAGGTAGCAGTGGAGTATGGAGTGGAGGTAGTTCGTGAGAAGGTTGAAGGTATGTAGTTTATTGTTTATGAGAGTGAAGGTATGTTGTTACAGGGTGGTTTTGGTAATGTGATTGTTTGTGAGTTCTTGGATAATTCTTGGTGAGAATATGAGAAGAAATGAGGATTTAAGTGAGGGTAAAATGATAATTTGTGTGAGGTTTAGGATAAGGATCGAGAAACTTGAAGTTGAAGTTTATTAGCATAAGCAGTGGAGGAGTAGTGGCATGGTGGAATTGTTAGTGGAATGGAGAGGGAAATTTGAATTGCAAGCTATAAGTTTTTTGTACTGATATTTGCTTTTGGTTTTGCAGGTTTGTACAAGGTGGTGGGAGAGGCACAATGATGAGAAAGAAAAACGAAAAAGGACCTTTACTCCTATTTTGATGTATACAGTAAATATAAAAGGCTATTCTTATAAATGGTGTAATGGAAAAAATACAAAAGAAAACAAAATTTTATGTATTTTATTTTATAAAGCAAAAAAGCATCTAAATTAAAATCTACATTCTACACAAAAGATTATCTTATTAAAAAACAAATTAATACCTAAAACAAAGTTAATTACTAAGTAAATTACAAACTTAATTATTAACCAAACATACAAATCTTAATAAATAATTAAATATGACATTTAATTATGAATAAAAACCATATTTCAGATTAATAATTAATTCATACTCAAAAATTGATTGACGCGGATACGAACGTGAGACCTAAAGGATCAAAATGCAAATTAAATGATCATCAGGATCAAAAAAATGTACCTAAAGGATCAAAATGCAAATTAAATGATCATCAGGATTAGAAAATGTAAATTAAAATGTCAGGGTGAAATTTAAGATGCAACACTCCTTCTCTACTGGAGCATATTCGGGCGACTATTTGTGCAAGCGGAACAAACCCGATTTATTTTGGAGGTATCATCACTTCGATAGCCCTCTCTCTGAACCTGGCCGCCGAATATGCAACCATTGGGCACCTCTAAATACCGACACAACTTCTTGATATTACCTACTATCGGGACTCACATTTAATTACTCTAAGACCGGATGGAATATTCAACTTGGTGATTAATAACAAAATGGTCGAAGGTGTAATTTTGCCTAACCCTAATCGAACTGCGAAACATGATCAATTGGATATATGATATGGATGAACCCACTCCTGAGGTGAATGTGCAGGAAAACCAATGTGAGGCTAACAATGCTGCAGTGGATGAAATGGAACAGGAAGTAGAGCAAGAAATTTCCCAACCTGTTGCACAAGTACATCCAGAAAATGCTCTTCCACTGGCTACACATGAATTCGTTTATACTGCAGTGCTACAACAAAACGAGTGTCCAAATATTAGAAACACACTATAATGGCATGATGCAGCTAGTCCGAGAAATTCAGCAGGATCAACACGACTACGCCTACTGGAACAACAGGAACTATGAGGAAATGTCTTAGCAAATGTCAAATTTTAGCCGAGAAATGCAAGCTCTGAATCTCCGCGTAGATGGCATTCACGACCATTTCCAACACAATACTGAAAGGCGTAGGCGACCATGACCAAAGGGCCGCGGAAGAGCACGCGGTGGAGGTGATGAGGAGTGATCATTTTCTTCCTTCCTACTCTAATTATTCTGTTGCATTAGGGACAATGCAAGTTTTAAGTGTAGGGGAAGAAGCTTTACCGTCTTTAGTTTATCTACAGTTTTCTTAAGTTAGATTTCCCTTCAATAAAAAACATATTTATGTAACGTTAAGTGTAAGTGCCAAAACTTTCACATTTAGTTGATTTCCTCCATTTTCTTGAGCCATAACAAAAATTTCATTGGTTAAATGCATGACTCGACGCATTCAAAATGTATAAAGGTTGCGTATTTTTAAGTAATGATAAGATCTTGAGTGAGATTTAAACAAAATCGTTACCGTCGTAACACTCTAGAACCTAAGTATGCAATATCGATTTAAGTACCTATTATACTAATATCTTAAGATTTAGTTTTAAAGTAACCCCGAGTAGTTTATATAAGTAGTCAACACCGTCTTAATCATAAACTACGCGGAGAACCGATGAGTATAAGTGAATGATCCAAAAAATCAAAAAAAATTCTATTAATCAAAATCAGGTAACGCACTAATTAAGTTAGGTGATCCTCACCTGATCATTTAATCCAACAGTTGCATACCCTACAAAATATATTTTTTACAAGCAACCCTTTGTGAGTTGGTTCAGTGGTTTCTGGTGCTGAATTGGGTAGGGCGGACTACGGTTCGATTCTCCGCAATTTGCGATAGGGGTACTTAAAGCAGATACCAAACTTATGTACCAGAACTCCTAGCTATAAAAGGGATCATAGTCATTAACCGGTTACTCCACTATGTACGTGAAAATATTATGGGATTAATGTGATTGCGCTCGAATGAAATTGGGTGAAACAAAACGAAAAGAATTAGGTTGCGCTATAATAGCATGACTGGAACTGGTCTGTATAAGGTGGGGTTGTCTAGTGACAATCCGATGGCTTTGGTGCTGAAATTAAGCTTATGCTATTCAGACAAGAATGCTTCACAACCAAGTACAAATTGATTTGTGTCTTGCACTTGCATTCACCACGTGTTTAAAAGGTTTTCATACTACTTCTTGCTTGAGGACAAACAACGGTTCAAGTGTAGGGGAATTTGATAACACGAAACTATACCGCATATTTGACATAATTTACATAAGTAATGCTACTGTTTTCCTTTAATTATGTTGTTTATTTTAGTACTAGACTGGTATTGTTTTGTGTTTCAGGTATTTATTTCATACAAGGCTTGTTTAGAAAAGCAGAAGAAATTGAGGAGAAATAGGTGGAAAATCATTAAAAAGAAGATAGGGAGGTGAAAACAGCACGGAGGTGAAGAAATAAAGATAAAAGAGAACCACAAAAAGGCCCATTATAGCCCACGTCTCATTATAATCTCATGTGGCCCCGTCCCTGGACCAAAGGCGTCTGCCCCACTCATTGCAAGCCTCAACCTTTAAAGCAAGAGGCGTCCGCCCCACTACTTGTTTAAGTGGCCCAATGCCACGTCATGGCGCCTGCCCCCCTACTTCATTAAGTGGCCCAAAATGCCACGTTGCCAATGGCGTCCGTCTCAAGTCTTTTTAAGTTTGAATATGTCCTATATTTTCCCAGCTTCCTAAATTTACTCAACAAGGAAGCACGTTCAGTTACTATTTCTTCTCAACAATTCAACAACTAATTCAAAGTGGAACGTGATTTACACAGGCCTATGTTTTCTGAAGCAGTTGCAAATAGAGGGATATAAATATGAAGCTTCACAATACGAGAAGGGTTCCACACTTTGTTCCAGACTTTTTCCATATTTTTCCAGATTTCACAAAGCACACATACCTTCGTTCAGAGCTTTGTTTACTTAGAATTAGGCAGTTTCAGTTCCGTACCTCCATAGTAATAGTTTTCTACACTGGAAAACTATTGCACCATTAGATTGTTTCAAGACCTTCAGAGTTACTTTAGTTGTTCTTTTTATTTTCTTATTTCGGCATCATTTATTTAGTTCAAGACAATTTATTTTCTGCAAGCAAATCCTGCCAACATACTGTGGAGGATAGCACTTCAAGTTTTATTCCAATTCCAGTTTTCTCGTTTATTTCAGGTTTCTTTAATCATATTAATTTTATTATTTATTATTTGCATGCTATGTTATTATTTGTTGTTTGTTATTCTGCTCTGGTAATAAATACTACATCTGGCTAAACCGTTTAGATATCGGTATGTAAACTAATCAAACTAAAGGATCCGAAATAAATTGACCAAATTATATTTTATCAAAAATTACTTTTTTTGTTTTAGTATCCAATTTAAATTCAAAAGAGTTTGTTACGAGAGTAAAAACGGACAAAGGTTAAAAATCAATAGAGCGGAAGTTTGAGGTTTTGTTTTCCGGATAGTGGATATTAGGCATTAGTTTTAAATATAGCGGAAGCGCTTTAAAACCAATTAGATTCTATTTATTTTCAAAAAGTGTTTTAAATTTGACGGGACAATGAAAGCGTACATTAGGGTTTAATAGCATAACCTAATTCAATAAAACGGGAGTTTGGAATAAGGGTTTTTAAATGAATATTGTCTACTGAAAAAGGAGTTTACATTATTTCGAAAATCGGCCAATGAACATTCCGATCGCCTAGGTTATATGAATTATATACTGGTATCTGCCTTATTTAAATTTCAATTAGATTTAAGATTTTATTCCCTTAATTACCCCCAAAATCAATTAATCATTAGCTTTAGCTTTACACTGTAGGAATAGAAAATGATAGATCGATTTATAGCCCTTGGGAGTTCGATATCTTTTAAAACTACACGATACGACTGTGCACTTGCAATCAATATAATCCATAAACTCTTAAAGTGGCGATCATATGTCTGCGCCTAATTCCAATGGAATTAGGACAATCCTTACTAAGGAAAAAAAATTGATATAAGATAAGTGTTCAAGAGCAACTCCAAAAACCCTAATGCTTGTTGTTGATTCAACCCTTTATTTTTTCCTTTGATCTTTAGAAAGACCAAAATACAATAGTTGCAAATTGACTATTTTTATATTATTACTCCTTTTGTACCTTATCTCCAAAGCTTTCACGCACTGTCAATTTCACCTATTGTAAAATTTCTGAAATTTTTTGTTTAGAAAATTTGTTTATCTAAGAGTTTGAGCTGAAGTGTTTTTGAAATAGAGTCGTCTTATACGAACCGTTATTGAAAACTCTGATATGCAAATAAAAACAAGTTGAGTATGGATTGAAGATGAGAATTAGAATTAATAAGCTTCAATCAATTTAGAGTTTATTTAACATTTCTATCAAGTTAATAGAAAATATATTTCCTATGGAAATTTATCAAAAGAACTAACCAAAACAGTTTGTCGAACACTTGGTGTGTAATTGAGTTTTCAGATTTTTTTCCATATGTTGTGTTGATACAAAAAGAACTTATAATCAAGAGTGATTATAATCATTAACCACACTTTAATTAAATCACAAACAGTTCAAAATTCTTTTTACAAATCAATTGATAACGCAATACTATTAGACAAATTAATTGATGAAAATAAAGCAAGTAAAAGCGATAAAAAAAAGAGACATCGAGATTTCTCTTCACAGTTCCCAACTTTCGTCCTTGCGGTGGATACGTCTGCGCCTATTTCCAATGGAATTAGGACAATTCTTACTATGTAAAAAAAGTTTATATAAGAGAAGTGTTCAAGAGCAAATCCACAAACTATAATGCTTGTTGTTGATTCAATCCCTTCTCTTCCTTCAATCTTGAGAAAAACCAAAACACAATAGTTGCAAATTGACTATATGTATCTTGTTACTCCTTTGTGTACCTTATCTCCAAATCTTTCGCGCTACGTCAATTTATCCTATTGTAAAATTTTAGAAAATATTGGTTTTAAGAATTTTCAAAAAAAAAATGGTTTTGAAAAATTGTTTATCAAAGAGTTTGAGTGGAAGTGTTTTTGCAATAGAGTCGTCTTATACGAACTATTATTAAAAACCCTAATATGAAAATAAAAACAAATTGAATATGGATTGAAGGTGACAATTAGAATTAATAAGCTTGAATAAATTTAGAGTTTAATTTACGTTTATATCAAGTTAACAGTAAAGCTATTTTCAATGGCAATTTATCAAAAGAACTAACCAAAAAAAATTTGTCTACCATTTGGTATGCAATTGAGTTTTCAGATTTTTTCCTTAAGTTGTGTTGATACAAAAAGAATTTATAATTAAAAGTGATTATAAAGAAAATCAAGATTTAAATTAAATCACAAACAGTTTTGAAATATTTTTTTTTCCAAATCAATTGATAACGCAATGCTATTATACAAATTTATTAATGAAAATAAAGCAAGTAAAAGTGATAAAGAAAGGACACAAGGATTTCTCTTCACAGTTTGCCACTTTTGTCCTCGCGTGTGGGTACGTATGCGCCTAATTCCAATGGAATTAGGACAATTCTTACTATGAAAAAAAATTATATAAATAAGTGTTCAAGAGCAACTCCACAAACCCTAATACTTGTTGTTGATTCAACTCCGTCTCTTCCTTTGATCTAGAGAAAGACCAAAACATAATAGTTGCAAATTGACTATCTATATCTTGTTACTCCTTTGCACACCTTATCTCCAAATCTTTCATGCACCGTCAATTTCACCTATTGTAAAATTTCAGAAAATTTTGGTTTTGAAATATTTCAAAAAAAAATTGGTTTTGAAAAATTGTTTATCACAGAGTTTGTGCGGAAGTGTATTTGAAATAGAGTCGTCTTATACAAACCGTTATTGAAAACTCTGATATGCAAATAAAAACAAATTGAATATGGATTGAAGATGACAATTAGAATTAGTAAGCTTGAATGAATTCAGAGTTTATTTAACGTTTATATCAAGTTAATAGTAAAGTTATTTCCAATGGCAATTTATCAAAAGAACTAACCAAAATAATTTGGCGAACACTTTGTGTGCAATTGAGTTTTCTGAACTTTTCCTTAAGTTGTGTTAATACAAAAAGAACTTATAATCAAGAGTGATTTTAAGCAATATCAACACTTGATTTAAATCACAAACAGTTTAAAAAAAATTAACAAATCAATTGATAACGCTGTCATACCCCAAAATTTGCCCTCCATCTTCTCAAGACATTCCATGCATCCATACTCAAGGGTTCCTCAAGGGTTGATCAGACAAACCCTCTCCTAGACAATCAACCCAAACTAGGGTTTGGCAATTCTCAGATCCAGATGGATTTCCAACATCTCCAATGTCCTTCATGCCTCCTCATATGCTTCAAAGGTTCTCCATGTCAAGTTTCAAGCCTCACAAGTCAAGTTTCCTCAGACAATTGCTCAGATGGTTGAAAATCAGTTGTATTGGACAAAAATTCAACTGTGGTCAACATACAGTCAAACCTCATGATTTTTGGTCAACATCCTCATTTTGAAGTTACATTCATCATTTGATCAAGGGTTGATCATGATTCATCAAGAAAACTCAAGATTTGCTCAAAAGTCAAACTTTCTAAATTAGGGTTTCTCTGAGAAAAGTCAACCAAACTTTGACTGAGCATAACTTCTTCATACTTTCTCAGAAAATTTTCCACCACCTCTTGTTTTGAAAGAAATTCAATTCTCTACAACTTCATGTCTCACAAGAATGTCCAAAAAATGCTTCATTTGAGAGGTATGACTCAAAACATTACAGGTCCTTTTCAAAGTCAACAAAAAGTCAACATTTTGTTTTGAGGATATATTGAGCATGGAAACTCCAATTGAGATGAGACCAAAACGGTTGGTTAGAGGATTCTTAGAGCTTTCTAAAAAGTCCAAGAACACTCAAAAATGTGGAAAATTAAGCAAGAATCACCATTCACAAGTTGGGCAATTTTGAAGAAATGCACAAAGAGAAATACTTCTAAAAATCAAAATTTTTGCAAATGGGCTTACTTTTTCTTCATCCAAACTTGTTCCTTATGCAATTAGGAATATCCAAGCCCAATGCCAAGAATTTTTATTTTATTTTTCTATTTAATTTGGAATTTATTCATTTAAATACAAATTAAATTTAAAAATAAAGTATATAATCAAAATTAAATGCAAAATTGATTTTTCCCTCTTCCTTGAGATCCAAGTAACTCAATAAAGCCAGCAAATTTCGAAATTTGGTTGGATATGGCAAGATTGGATTGAAAATTAATCAAAATATGAAAATTTGATTTTGTACAAAAATCAAATTTGATTTGCATTGATTAGTGATTGATTCTTCCTCAAATTAACTCCAAATCCATCCAGTATAAATGTACAATGCATACACATCAAGAAAGAACGAAAAATTTGCCTCAAGAACCCTAAAAATTTTTCAAACAAACTTGTGAAAAAAGCAATTTCGAATTCTGTTTTGCAGGCCAATTTAAGGAGTTTTGAAGATTGGATAAGCATCCTCAAGGCCTCAGGAAGCTATTCCAACCATCCCCACGCGTGGAAGCATCCAGAATCGTCTTCACCAAGTCACGGTTTGTGTCAATATAACTCGAAATCGAATCCATACATACAGCCATGTTTAATGTGTTTTGATTGCATATTTGTGTTGCTAATGGTGTTTCTAAGCTTTCTGCATAGTTTGATTTGAGTTTCAGTGCAAGAATCAAGAGATGCCATGATTAGGGTTCCCAGTGCCGTTTTAGGGTTTTTCGAAATAGGAAAAATTGGACCACGAGACTGTGACCAATGAATTCGGAACGATGTCCTGAATCGAACCATGGTCTTAGATGTTATTTATATTATGTGTGCTTGATTTTCTATTTAGCCAGGGTCTGTAGCGTCGAAGAAAGACCGACGCTAGCTTTCAAAAATTCAAAACGAAAGAGATGAAGTCTGGCGCGCAAGGGAGGCAGTCAGGGAGCGACACTTGTTTTTCTCCCACTCGCTCCAGTTTTCAAACATCCAATGCACAATGGCACAGTTGGTTAAGGCGTTTCCTGTTGATAGATTCCATCCCATGTCACGAGTTCGATCCTCACTAGCACCGGTTTTGCATTCTTTTTTTCACAAACTCTTTTTTTACAAACTTTTCTATTTTCTTATTTATTTACTATATCTCATGCATTTTAATTTATTTCAATGTTTTTTCTCATGCATTAAAAATCATCAAAATATTTTTTTCTTTTGCATTTATTTTCAGAAAATACTTATTTAATTTATAAAATTAAAAAATATAATTTTGCATGCATATTTATTTTTATTCATAATTTAGCATTTAAATCAATTTTAATTAGTTTTTAATTATTAAATTGCATCTAAAAAATCCCAAAAATTATTTTAGCATATTTATGTTATTTCCAGCATGTCATATTTTTCTTATTCAAAAATTTGCATTTTTACTAACATTTTCCTCTTATTCGATTTCATCGTATTTTCCGATTTTCTTATCTTTTCACAGGTTATTCCGTTTCAGACGGTTTCTTTTACTGCTTTCTTTTTTCCAATAATGTAATTGCTCATGGGATGTAATAGTTAATTAGGGCTTTTATTTTCCGCAAGTTTAAATTATGTATCTGCCCCAAAGTCATGTAATAGCGTAGGACATTTATCTTTCCGCATCTTTACATTCCGCATTTTAATTTCCGCACGCTATAAACTGCTAGTAACTAGGCGTGTATGGCAAGATAAAAATGAACGTAGATCATTTCTAATTACAAGATAGTATATCTGAATTTGACACACTCTTTTCACACATGCACCCCTTAGGGTAATTCTCTCTCGTTGCCTTACGAATTCAAATGGTCATGTCCCTCGAACGTAGAGGTATTCTAGCACCGTTTCCTTCAAAACAAATCATCATAGTCCCTTCGATACAAAGATCATAGACCCACGATGTCGCCTCCGAATACATGATCTTGACCCTCGATTGTCGCCTACGAAAAATGATGATAGTCCCTTCGAATGTGCTAGGATACTTCCTACAAGTTGCTTTCTATGACCATACGATGTCCCTTCGAATGTCCCGTTTACATCCAACAAATAGAGTTACCTACCAACTAATGGTATGGATAACACTATTTTAAAGGAACGTAAAACAATACGAAAATGGCCAATTCTGAGTAGGTAATAAGACTTTTAGTTGCTTGCTCTATCAAAATACTTTTCACACAACACACTTTTGTCAAAATTCAAACTCTTTTCAAAACAAAACATTTCCGAACACTTTGTATACATTCCTACATGAATCATTACAAAGTCAAAGCGAAATGCCTTTTCAAAACAATTTTGTCAAACACACAGAAAGAACAATTTTTAAAGTGATCTAAGAGCAACTAAGAGCCCGTAGATAACTACGGATGGAAAGGGGTGCTAATACCTTCCCTTTTCATAACCTTCTCCCTTACTCAGAATCTAACGAAGGTCTTTTTCTGTACTTTTTACCTTCCCTTAATTGGATAAAAGAAAAGTCGGTGGCGACTCTTGCTATCCGCATATTTGCGATACAAAAACCTACAAAGTCAGTTCACCGTATTACAGA